>JAXGGA010004467.1:0-88124 GCA_038373865.1 Uloborus plumipes | reverse complement strand
AAACGGGAAAACACTTTAGGCTGCAAGTTAAGGATTAACATTATTTTAAAGTTACAGATTGCGCGAAGAAAAGTGCAGAATGCATTGCATTTTAAAAAGGTGTGCTATTTTGCTTCTTTAATAATTTTAACTACATCTTTTAACATTATAAAATTAGCTTCTGCATTTAGAGCAAGGGAAAGTTTCAATCGCTTCTTAAACACTTAATTTATATTGAAACTAGCAAATGCCGACAAAATCAAAATTTAGCTTTGAAATGTATTTTTTGCAGTAATCGCATGTTTCTGCAGAAACATACGATATACCGCCAACGTGGTTATTCTATTAGTCCTCGGGTGGAATAGCCGTGTTGGCGGTATATTGCATCTATTTTTTGGCTATACATTTGCAAATCTATTTAGCTTTGTAAAGATCTTCAGATAAAAATATAGTCTTTTTGTTCTCATAGAGCCGGAGGCTGCCCCAACGAACGTGCATGTAAAGAGCAAGGATGCGGCTGGCTTTCTCCTCTCGTGGAAGGTGAGTTCTATTACGACAGAAAGTTGAATCTTGTCGTATGTAGTAAGAAAAGCTAAGAGGAAGAAAAGATGGTCCTCTGACTGCATATAATCTTACCATTGATGAAGTGGTCTGATTAAAAAAAAAAAAAAAAAAAAAAACGCTAAAAGAAGTTATTTCGATTGAAATACAAATTTTAAGCATCATGTCTATTTGATAGTTTGAACCATTATATTTGTTTAAGTTTTCAGACTATAATTAAAACGTAAGAGATGTAGTTTGGCTAGGGATAGGCGGTGTGTTTCCTTTATTCAACAAACTTGTTCTTGGAAGCAATGGTACTAGTGGTCCTTACTTGATTTTACTTGATTTAAAGTAATGATGGTAACTTTTACAGAAAAAGTACTTTTTGATCTTTATTGGGGACTCTGACCCTATCAGTTATTGAAGGGGTTAGATAATGACCAATAGACATAGGCCATTTTATACAGAGGATCTGTGCATGACCGACACTGGGGATATCTGAGGAATTAGATCTCATGTAATTTTTCAGTAAATATGGATCTGGATTATACAATAGCTTCGGAGTTACAAGGAACGCCTTTTTCAACTCAAATAAAATTTAAGCTTACGGATGAAAAGATAACCATCGTTTTAGTTGGATGTTTTTAAAAACGAATTGTTTCATATGGCCAATTGGAAATAAATCCAAGGAGATCTGGCATCCCAATACTTGCCCCCCCCCCCTAAAAAAAACATTATTAGAGTCCATGCAGTCGGGTAGAATTTGGGTATTTCCCCAAGTGTCTGAGTGAATCTAAGCCTGGGTTTTACAGAAAGTGTGCTGCACTCATGGGATCTGCTTTAAAGGTTTAACAAACATTTGAGGGTAGTATACTTAGTTTATTAAGATGTCCTGCCAAGCAATCGTGGTCAGTTTTTTACTTGAATTTTCCACGGATTTCCTAAGGGATCCGTGGCGACACGTTTACCAGCTGTTTTGGATTATTAAACCCCTATTTACCCATTGACCTTGTAACTTGGTCTGATAATTTTCTTATAAAAACACATTTTTTAAGTGAATCTGGATGAATAGGTTTGTTGTTGGAGTTTCATAAAATATTTTCCCCCTTTGGACAGCCCCCACCGGTGGACAAGTGGAACGGCGCGCTGACCGGCTACTCGATCGGCTACAAGCGGGTGTCCCACGGCTCCGCGCAGTCCCGGCCCTTCACCTACAAGGTGCTGCCCGTCGCCGAGCCTCCTTCACCCACTGGCTCCTCCGAGTTCGAGGTGAGGGGCCTGCAGGAATCCTCCACCTACACCGTCGTCGTGAGGGCCATGACGGCCGCAGGGATCGGGCCGCCCTCCGAGCCCGTGCTCGTCAAGACCTCGTACGGAGGTGAGTCCTCTTCGGAGACGCAATAATCTGCAGTCAAACGGTTTGCACGGATGCATTACTGCAAGCATGTACCAACAGCTACCCGGTTATGGCGCCCAGAAGATGTTTGATGAAATTTCTTTCTCTCTCTCTATTTTTGTTCCTGAAATAACTTTTTAGGTTCACTGTAATGTACGCAGCTGCTGAGTAATGTATAAACGTTGGACAATAAAAGCTTTGGGTAAGGTAACAGATACGAGGTTCTTATATAGTTTACTGTATAAAGAGAGTTACAAACTTGGTTTTTATCTAGGTGGAATTGTATTTCCTCTGGCACTAATCAAAGATAATCTTAAGCACGTATGAAAAGAGGGCGTGCGCTGCAGTTTTGTCTTTGATATGGGTTCATCAGTCTGGAATAAGCGATTACCGACTTAGAAGCTGTTGTAATCTCATTGAACGATTGGAATCAGAGCCTTTTAGCTTCCAGTTTGTTGGTAATTTCAGCTTTAATGAAAATACAGCTGTTTCCAAATCTGATATCGACAATTCCAGACCGATAAGTCCAAAACAATCACGAAAATGTAGACTCTGGATGTCGTAATCGAGTTGTCGATATAGTGCATGTAGTTCGGTTTTAACCTTGGCTTAAAGTAGGTTACTTACAGCTTATAGATATAATAGAAACTATTTCCGCCAACATTTTTCTTTCCTTTTGCAAAGAGTTATTGTAGCAAATCATATGGAAAGTGATTCTGATATGGTCCGTAAAACGAAGCAAAACTTCAAGAAGAAAAACATGTTGCGGCAAAGCTACAGAAACGTCACTGTGAGTCATAATGATCAAAGTCAAAAGCGACAGGACTGTGACATCGTACAGGAGGCGCACTGCAACTCAAATTTATGATTTTTTTTTATGTGACTTCATTACGTCGTTTCTGCAGCAATTAGTTTGATGCCGTCCATTGTATGACACTAGGAAAGCGTCATTGCAACGTCCCTTAGATTGAGATTACAACTTACGAATAGACATTCGTAAATTACCACGATTTGTTGATGAATTTGAACGTTTGGCGATGGTCATAACAGTGACCGGCAAACCAGATAGGACGGTATTTTATTCACTATGAAATGACTTAATTACCTGGGAAGATTGATTGTAAACGGTAGAGTAATATTTCAGGTTCTTAACACAAGAACCACAGAAATCGTAACCCTTGTCATACATACCGTTTGATAAGTTTTTGTTGTCCCGTATCATATAAGTCTGCCACCTGGGAATGAAACCAGCTTGTGAACGCTATCTGAACGTCTACGTCTCTTGACAGTGATGGCCAAAGAGGAATTTCTTCAGGTGCAGGTGGAAGTCATGGAGGTAAGATCATTTGGATAGAGTGGACTGTGATACACCTCATAACGAAACTTCTTCATTAGTTTTTGTGAAATTGGTTGATTAGGAGGAAGATTACTGTAACACGTTGTCTCCATTCTCTAGCGGTAAGCGTCTACGATACTGGCTACGAGAAATTTACCCCAAGGTATTACAACTGTTTCAGTTCCGTTGGTTCTTATATTGAGGAGTATTGCTCAATGCATTGCCACAAATATTTGCAGGCAGTTTCGTTTTGTTTCTTTTATTGGCAGTAGGAAACTAACTTTCCAGATGATCCTCGCATTTATGAATTCTAACTAAATACATTTTGACATCTGTTTCAGTTGAGGAAAACTGTTCTATTGAAAATATGCTGCGGAATTTTGAATAAATGATGTTTCACATTTAATTTCGTTGCTTGTATTAGAATTCAGTGTACCGGAGTACTTAACTGGTGTGCATGAAACGAGAAGGGACAAAAGTTCTCTGATCAATTATTCTTTACTTTGTGTCGGTTTTTATGCAGTCTCTTTTCTGAAGTAAGTTTGGTCTCCAGTGACTCTGAAAATGCTATTTCTGGAAATAAATACACATTAATGACATATTCATACTCACTTATGAGCATGATTTTCAAAGATTGAGTCATGGATGCATTTATCTCTTTCAATAGAATCCCCGCAAGTTCCTAGTGTGAGTCTACTGTCTGTGGATCAAACTGTCATTACATTGAAGGTGGAACTAACAGGCAGGAAAAGAACTTCAGCCACACGTAAGTCCCATTGATTTAAATGTAACATGATATTTGTTTTGAAAATTTTATAAGGGCTTTAACTAAGAGTGTTTGCCTAAAATTCATTAAAATATAGATTTTTAAACAATAGATGCATGATGCAACTCGTTCTTTTGTTAACAACAAGTGTCCCAACTTCTTCAAATGTTATTACTAAGGAAGAAAAAAAAAGGAAGAATAATGTAGTTTTGTACTTTTACGTCCTGATTTAAATGTAAGATTATGTAGCTTCTAACTTCTCGATCTTGAATCTCTTATTCAAGAATTAAGCAGTTTGTAATGCTATCTACACTGTCTGCCACGTTGTACTTTCGTCTTCAACACTACGAAAAGGGGATGAACATGTGAAGTGCAAAGGCTCAAGGGTGGGGTGGGGGGGAATAATTTTGACTGTAATACTCTTATTTTCAGGGGGAAATGGAAAAATAAAAATTTAAACTTGTCTTTTGCATAACATAAATATACAAATATTTTGCACATTTTTGCCTAACCCCCTTCCCACCTATTTTTGAATTCAATCTAAATACTTGGGGGCCACGCGGGCCTAGAGGTAGAGTACTCTCCTCGTAAGCAAATGGTCGCGGGTTCGAATTCCGCCTTGCCCATGGATGTTATTTCATCTTCTCTGTGCCGTAAATCTGTCCTGTGTTTGTTGTTGTTGTTGTTGTTGTTGTTTCTAATACCACTCGGGTATCCGAGCCCGAGTAGATGAAATCTGCTCGATTTAAGGCAGGAAAGATACGGCTTCCGTTTTTAAGAGCACCATTTAGGTGGAAGACCGATTTAAGCTCAACACGCATGCCATAAGGACCCGTTCATAGGGTAGGCATCCATTCATAACTCACTTTCACACACAGAAAGGACAATGACAGGAGAGAGAGAAAGTACGCCCATGCCCAGCCGGGACTCGAACCCGAGGCCACCGCATCACGGTCAGGCGTCGCTGACCACTAGACGAGGTGGCCGGCCCTGTGTTTGTCAGGAGGCAAAGCGCATAGTACGCAGTCCTCATGTATGTTGTAGCTGATGGCTTCTGAAAAAAAAAAATCTAAATACTTCAACCAATACCACTCGAGATTACCTATTCATCTCAGCGGCAATGGATAAGGAGGATCAATTTTTTTTAATCGCGGAAGGGGGAACTTTAATTTTGGAATTCGTCCCTATGAGCACTATGAAATTGATGACTCTTTGCTAGGGTTATCCTAGTAAGCAATCAGCACTCTTCCTGACACATATCGTAGATAGCTGGAAAAACCAACGAAAGATGGCGCCGCCAGTCATCTCCAACTTTACAATTCGGACACGATCCTGAAAGGTAGAGAAATGAAATGTATAAATGAAACAAAATCAACCATTTGAAAAATTTTATGATTTGAAAGTTCAACTGACGTTCAAACGGAACGAGCTTTTATTAATACATAACATTTGCTATTTTTTTAAACAGAATACATACTGCATATTCGTGAGGGAAGCGGTCATTGGTTAAAGATTCCACTCAACCCTCATAAGACGGAGTACAAAGTAGGTGGATTGCTGGCTGGCGGGCAGTACAGGTTGTATGTAACTGCCAGAAACGGGTACGGAGACAGTGGCCCGTCTGAAGTTGTAACATTCCATACCGAATATGAAAGTAAGTTTATTCTAATTTAAGCCCTGACTTTGAAATTGTGCGAAAAACTCCACATTATTATCAGTTTATTATTTGTCCTATGTTCTTTTCTTTTCAACCGAAAATTTGATCATAGTATAATTTTTAACATTTTCCTCCCATGCAATCATCCGTAATTTACCACTAAAGAATTATCGAAAGAACCATTTTATTGCTAGTAAAAATCTTTTAAAAGTGTTCTCGAACGTTTTTAAAGTCAAAAGCGGATCGAACTGGTTTTTGATTAAGTCATTTCTTATATGTTAACACATAGTAAAGTGGAGTTTCTCCGATGGGAGATAATACTGTACCTACTGAAATTTAAGTTCTGATGTCCCCCCCCTCAGGGAAATTTCAGCCCCTCTCCTGTTTTAGGATATCTTTGGAAAAAAAGTAACTAAAAAGTTCCCTTACTCTAAGCTGGATTGCAATAGGGCAATCCTTTTGTTTGAGCGTGGAACAATATGATCATGCTATTGCAGTGAAATTGTATTCATCACAATAGGGACGTTTTCGTTTTTTTAATTTTATTTTCACAATATAGAATAACGTACATGAACATCATTGGTGAAAAAAGTTCTCCGATACGACAAGTAGTTTTTTTTTTAAAAAATTTTAAAGTTTAAGCCACGGTGACGTCAGATGGCTGATGGATTTTTTGCTCTTTGACCCAGAGAGCCAAGGCTGGAGTGAGAAACTGCGTATCGGCCCAAGGACGTAGCCAGGACTCACGTTAGGGGGGTGCAAGCAGTGGCACTCCAATAGGAGGTCACTGTGACCTCCCAAAAAGTTCTTATCCGATACAAATTGGCTGATGAAATTTGAAAACAGTGAGACAGTATTGCAAGGCTGAACTTCTTTATTTTATTTATTTATTTTTTCTTTTTTCTTTAATTAATTAGTTTATTTATTTTCGTGATGCCTCACGTCTCTTTTGGTAGACATAGATAAGTATGCATTCTTGTATTTTATTTATTTATTTTTTAATCATTCAGTAAAGTTCTGAGTTTCATTCGGTAAATTAAAAATTTTCTCCTCAAAAACAGGCAAGCTTACTATCATTTTCTGAAAAGTAATCAATACTAGATATAATAACGCAGTTTATATAAAGTTCCCAAAAATTAGCATAAAAGTCAAATAAATAAAATGGGAGGTCACAGTGACCTCCCATTGGCTCTGATCTAGGGGGGTGCAGCTGCACCCCCCTAGCTACGCCCTTGTATCGGCCCGAGCAGAAATTCCGTGCTTTTATGAGGCCGTTCCCGCAGGCTGCCGGAAAAAGGTAAAAGTCGTTATGGCTGGTTATGGCTGGTCAAACAAAGAAATTGACTCTTCTCAATCGATCAAAAAAGATTTAGCCAAATCGATTCATTCAATAAATATTGTAGGCGGTCAACATGCCAAAAATACATACGTTATAAATTGATAACATCTTGCAAGGTAATTTAAGGCCTGTAAATGCAGTTTTAAGCTATCGTTTATTGTGTTGAGAAACTGTCATGACCCCTATGATTCCCTTTCTTGGATCAGCTGAGGAAAAAGATGAAATAATTCACCGGAGAATAAGGTCTTCAACTAGGGTTTCAACGTAGACAAGGTTGCCGAAAGTGATCCTTATCTGCCTAGTCAAAGATTCAAAATTTCTTGTAAAATTTTGAGTTTCAGCGTTGCGTAAAAGTATTATGACGTGGTGAAAGAAAGACATTGTCTGCTCATAACCTTTTGAATAGAGAAGTAGGATTTTTCATTTGTTAAATTATAAGACTGGAGCATATGAAACCAGCCCAATCTCATTTTTATTCCTTTTTGATTAACTGCTTATTTTTCTTTCTTTCTACATTTAAACAAACTGAGAGGTTTCACACGCCCTTTTCTGATATGCAAGCTAAACATTATCATACATAACAAATTCATATAAATCTTAAATGTGATACAGGTATTATATAACTTAAAAGTTTGGAATATTGATTATTTATACGTACGGAGATACATTTTTTGTGAGTGAAATGACAAATTATCAATCCAGGTACTTTGATGTAAGTTTACTTCATGAAACATTTTATGCTCAGTTATCAGGGAAGAAGTCTTGTATAGAACTTGTACAGTTTTTATTTCTTAATTCAACCAAAAAGTGTTAAAAGAAATGAACAGTAAAACATTTTTTTTTTGAGTTTGTTTTCAATTACCTCAACTGACACTACTAGGAATAAAAATTACGATTTGAAAGTCGTGGGTTGACGCTCTACAGTTCAATCACACACTTATTGTTAACCAAGGATTGAACAACATTCGCGACATCTATTGTTTATAATACTGCTCACTAATCCGACTCAATCTCATATGATGTATCTATGACAAAGGAATAAAATGCTTTACTTCTTACTACTGACACATATGTTAACGTGCACCTTAATCTCCTTTAACTGTATTTTACAAATTAATGGAAGTCCTTAAAAATTTTCTCATGAAGTATTGAGCAAGTTGATTCGACTACATATTTCTCAAAGTACAGTAGCTCTATTTTTGTAGTTATAGTCTAAACATTAGGAATGAAAAACGATTTAAGGAGGATCTCGTTTAGTAAAAGTATTTTGTCCTCTCACATATACTGGTTAATGGCAGTGACTCTGTTGTCAATTGAAATCGACTGATGCTTACTATTAAAGATTCATCAAATAACTCTAACCAGTCGAATATTATAAAAAAGTAGAACGAGTTAATCTAGTCATTCATCTGTTCTACTTCGTTACTTCTGCAGATGGAATACTTGGTTGGGTGTAAAAGTTGCAATAAGAGCAACCACGAGCACAAATGAGAGCCTGCTACTAAGTTTACAAACACTCTCTTTGAATGCCTAAATGCTCGAGTTAGAACTTATTTGAAGAGTTATTATTCATTAGAATAGAGTTAATTATTACTAGAGTGTCAAAGTTTCTAATGGTAGAAATCGAGGAATGTTTTTTCCTACACCAGATTAATTAACCTCGATTAAAACGCTGACATTTCCTTCGTGTTCACCGGTTAATGTACCTTGAAGTGTCTTCATAATGGATTCTCGAGTTGATGAAGTTGAACCTATGAAATATAAAAAACTCTTCTATATCCATTCATGCAAGTTTGAGTCCACCTAAGATGAGGTGCTTACCATCAGACAATCAGAGTGAAGTTACCAGAGCGAAGCAAAATAATGTAGATCACAACGTACGAATTGTTGCAGTCGAAACAATCCCTTCATTCATCATTGAATATCAAAGCTGTAAACAAAGTAAACGGTGTGAAAATGATGCGAAATTTTTTTCAAAGATAATTAGTCTAGTGACTCGTGTAACAAATGAATGTTATTTTTTGACAGAATATTATAGCTAACTTTAAGTTTACTAAGAAACTGGTAAACATAGAAAATTTTCCAGGTAAGTAAACTGTACACATTGCTAATTTAAGTTTTGTTTTCCTGGAATTTAACAGTTTTGAACCTCGAACCTCGGCTTGCCAGTTATTAGGATTGCTTGTTTTACAGGTATAATTTAAATCAGCTTAATTTTAACGTCAAAAAACTGTAATATGTGAGCTAACTTTACAGTAAGAAACTAAAATTCCAAAAAAAAGAAAAACCTAGTTTTAACAGTTTATATACTGTGCATTTTCCAGTTTTTCAACTTTGAACTGACGGCTACACAGTTAACTATACTATATAAAAACAACAGCTTCATTTTTTGCGGCAGTGAGTATAAGTATCTATGGCGATTTTCTATTTCAGCACAGTATATATCGAATTGATTATAATGTTTTTCGATGGAGATTCGGTGGTGGTCGAAGAGAAGGTGGAGGGGGCGGGGGGTGCGTACATAGCGTTTTGTTTTCTTTGCCCTATTCACTGTATCTTGGTGGGCGACCACTCCAAGATCTTGAGGTACAATGCAATAAAATTGCCGTTTGCCGTCTTTTTTTATATTGTTTGAAAATTAAATAGCGGGGGACGCATAATGTATGGAAAAAGAAATTTTCACTCACGAGCAACAATTCAATAAAAAGGATAACGACCTTGCCGTGTTACTTGCCGCTTAATTTAAATTAAAAGTAACAAGCCGATTTTCTTGGTTTTGATTATTATTATTTTTTAAGATTTTTTATTTTCAAATTGAACAGTTAAAATCGCATTTTTAAACTGACACGAACTAAATCACAGTAAGTGTCATTGCATAACATTAGCTGTAAGTGCTGTATTTTGTAATTTAGAATGTTGTAGCATAAATCCTTAGATTGTAAGTAAATTAAGCAACAAAATTTAATCTCACGCAAATTGTTAAAATACTTCACTTTCGTGAAAGTTCTGGAAGATGATTTTTTCAATATAATGTTTTCAATAAGTCGTATAAAATATGTTCTTAAAGTTTAATGTTGAAAGCACGTAGTTTTTCAAGGTCGAAATTATACAAATCTTGTTATTGTGTCATTTTGTGAACAATGAATTTAAAACACAAAAATCTTAGGCAAAAATCCAAACTGAGCCTGAGCATGAAACACCACCAAGCAGTTTCAGGTACACACCGACACCACAAAAAAGAAAAAAAGAAAAAACTACATCCTGGTTATAGAATTGACTTTCCACTTCACTATGCGAGCTAGATAATGACGACAGTATTCTTCACGCGGTGTGATAACAATTTACTCAATATTCCTTACACTCCAATTACCGGCGTACTCTCACACAATGTGGGGAACATTTTAGAGCGAAGAGGCAGGTGAAAGAAGCCATGTATTAATCCGTGTAAGTGTTTTGAAGATTTTTTTCTTCTTTGAAAGAACCAGTCTATTATATGAATTATGCACTAACATTAATTCGTCGTTAATGATAATATAAATAAAAATTCAAATATACTGGACTGCAGACGAAATTAATGAGTGATTTTAAAACTACTTGCAGACCTAAATCATTTTTTTCTGAAATGTTCATTAGGTGGGCCTGAAAAAACACTTTTTGTTTATTTCGAATTTGTAATAGCGCGGAAAAGTTGCAAATTATGAAGACAAAAAGAAGGAAAAAAAAATATTGAAATCGGTTGATATCTTCCGATCGCGCATAAGGCCTAAAATTTGACCGATTTTTTTTTTTTTTTAATTTTTGAATTGGATGTTTTCGAAATGTAATAGTGCGGAAAAGTAGCTAATTGTAAAGACAAAAAGAAGGAAAAAAAATTATCGAAATCCATTGATATCTTCCGATCGCGCATAAGGCCTAAAATTTGACAAAATATGAAAAAAACTTCATTTTTGCGATTTTTTTTGAAAAAATTTTGAATGAAATGTTTTCATAATTTTTTCGCGCGGAAAAGTTTATAATTATGAAGACAAAAAGAGGGATAAAAAGGAGGAAAAAAAATTATCGAAATCGATTAATATCTTCCGGTCGTGCCTAGGGCCTAAACTTTGACAAAATATGAAAAAACATCATTTTTGCGATTTTTTATTTAATTTTTTGAATTAGATGTTTTCGTAATGCAATAGTTTGTAACGTTTACTAATATAGCCTTAAAACATTGTGCTTTGATTTTGTTTTGGTCAGTTAATATCTTCCGGTCGCGCATTAAGCCCAAAATTACTCAAAATAATATATTAAAAAAGGTACATTTTTACGCGTTTTTGGTTTTTGATGAATATTTTTTTGTGAAACAAGCGTAGTATTTTTTGAGACAGACTGACAATAATATAGAAAAATAAACTACCACAGGTTCAGTCGATGTTATCCAGTTGCGAAAAGCCTTAAAAACTCTCATGCGTAGACGTCGAGCAGCAATCCAGGCAACATCGCTCCCCTGGCTATGGCTCTCTTCCATTCCATCGCCGCCTTCCTAGGACCATGTCAGCTGTCTGCCTATATTGTTTTTTCAGTCTGCGCTTCTATGTAGTAATCGCAGTGTACTATTAGTATTTAGTTCAATCTAGCTGTTTAGATTTTGAAAATCTTGTAGTCTTCTGTAATGATGTAGTTTTCTGCTGTGTGTGAACTCTGTGATTTAACAAAAAGTTATGTAATAACAAGACAAATACTCTAACAACAAGACAAATATTTGGCTGCCCCACTTTCGGCACTCCAAAGAACTGCCATCAAACTAACTGCCTACTAGCGAAGACACCATTATTAATTTCTAGTGCCAAATTTAACCTTCCTTGAGTACGGCACCTAATAATGTCCTTGCCAGTGGACGGCTTGTTTGATGGCAGTTCTTTTGGAGTACCAAAAGTGGGGCAGCCAAATATTTGTCTTGTTATTAGAGTATTTGGCTCGGCAATTGTATAACTTTTTCGTTAAATCACCGAGTTCACACAGAGCAGAAAACTACATCATTACAGAAGACTACAAGAATTTCAAAATGAAAACAGCTAGATTGAACTAAATAATAGTACACTGCGATTACTACATAGAAACGCAGACTGAAAAAACAATATAGGCAGACAACTGACGTGGTCCTAGGAAGGCGGCGATGGAGTGGAAGAGAGCCGTTGCCGGGCGAGCGACGTTGCCTGGATTGCTGCCCGACGTCTACGCATGAGAGTTTCTAAGGCTTTTCGTAACTGAATAATATCGACTGAACCTGTGGTAGTTTGTTTTTCTATCTTATTGTCAGTCTGTCTCAAAAAATACTACGGTTGTTTCACAAAAAATTATTCATCAAAAACCAAAAACGCGTAAAAATGTAACTTTTTTAAATTATTATTTTGGGTAATTTTGGGGTTAATGCGCAACCGGAAGATATTAACTGACCAAAACAAAATCAAAGCACAATGTTTTAAGGCTATATTAGCAAACGTTACAAACTATTGCATTACGAAAACATCTAATTCAAAAAATTAAATAAAAAATCGCAAAAATGATGTTTTTTCATATTTTGTCAAAGTTTAGGCCCTAGGCACGACCGGAAGATATTAATCGATTTCGATAATTTTTTTTCCTCCTTTTTATCCCTCTTTTTGTCTTCATAATTATAAACTTTTCCGCGCGAAAAAATTATGAAAACATTTCATTCAAAATTTTTTCAAAAAAAAATCGCAAAAATGAAGTTTTTTTCATATTTTGTCAAATTTTAGGCCTTATGCGCGATCGGAAGATATCAATGGATTTCGATAAATTTTTTTTCATTCTTTTTGTCTTCACAATTAGCTACTTTTCCGCGCTATTACATTACGAAAACATCCAATTCAAAAATTTAAAAAAAAATCGCGAAAATGACGTTTTTTCATTTTTTGTCAAACTTTAGGCCTTATGCGCAATCGGAAGATATCAACCGATTCCGATAATTTTTTTTTCCTTCTTTTTGTCTTCATAATTCGCAACTTTTCCGCGCTATTACAAATTCGAAATAAAAAAAAGTGTTTTTTCGGCCCACCCTAATCGGCATCTCACAGTAAGTCAAGTGGTGATCCATTGGTGATCCCTTTTTTGTCGGTACAATTTACTGTAAAATTTTTCTGTACAGTAAACGCTACATTTTGCAGTAACATTTACCACAAAAGCTTCCTGAATTTTTAACAGTGTACCCACCGCCCCCTTACCACCCAAAATGTGTCCATCGTCCCTGCCGCCCAAAATATGTTCACCGCCTCTCAGCATCTTCACACCGCTCACCGGAGGGCGGTATCGCCCCCGATGAGAACAGGGGCGCCCTGAACTAAAATTTTCGGGAGGAGGAAAATTATAATTTGCCAAATAAAGTTCCAATTTTACCGAATGGTAAAATACAAGCAACTATACAAGTCATACATGCATAACATTTAGTAAGAAAAAACATTAGGCATCTTTTAAAAAACAATTATAAAAACTAACAAGAAGTTCTGTCAAGAACTAAACGAGCCTACTTTCCCGTACATCGACATCGGCATTCTAGCATCTGATCATTATTCTCTTGATTATCTGAGACTGAAAAGTATGTCAAACATACCTTTTTAGCACTTAAAGCTGATTTCTAAAAGCAAAATATACCCCTCTCATCAGATGAAATAGACACGTAAAAAGTAAATAAATGAATAAATAAAGTTTTGTCGCACCTTTTAAAGAATGTAACTGTTACAGCTCTTCAGTAGAAAAATACCTCAATCGTTTTCAAAAAAAAAAAAAATAATAATAATTAAAAGCACAAAGAACATCAAAACACATTTTATCAAAAAAAGGAGAACAAAAAACTCGTCCGTTAATAAAATGTCTCGAATTTCACTTTTAATCCGTTGCCAGTTGTTAATTTTAAATAAAGAATAAAATGCCCGCGTGAATGAAAAATTTTTGCTACAAAAAAAATCGTCTGCCAAAAAAAAAAAGAAAAAAAACCAATAATAAATAAAATAAAACAAATGAATAAATAAATTAAAAATCGTCTGCACAGTCAGTTATTTTTTTTTCTGAGCCTGCATTTCCGCCATGTTTGCGGAGTCGGAGTCGGAATCAGTGTCCTCACAGAAGATTATTTAGAAAAGTACTTCACAAACATTATTTATCAAAACCATTTTCTACAAAGTTAGTTTTGAAGGAAATCCTCCTATTAAGTTCAGAATCAACATTCAATTTAAATTTCTCAGTATGTGGCTCATGTTTTAAAATATTTTTCTGTGAACTGGTTCAATCATTGAACGGAAAAATGGTTTAAATTAGAAAAGTGTGAAATATGAGGAATGAGCTCTCTTCCGAGATCTTTCGAGAACAAAAAAAAAGTTTATTCAATTCGGAGACGGGTTCACAATAAAAGTTGTTAGTGGTGGGAAAGGTTGCTTGAACGGTTAATGTTGAAGCGAAAAAATGTTCAAATTGATAAAGTTAAATACGGTAATGAAGTATCCTTGCTGAGATCTTTCTAACAAAAAAAAGTTTTATTTAAATCGGACGGTTCACTCAAAAGTTATTAGTGCGGGAAAGGATTGCTTGAACGTTCAATGTTGAACGAAAAATGTTCAAATCGAAAATTTAAATACGGGTAATTGAAGTATCCTTGAAAGATTTTTCCGAACAAAAAAAGTTTTTCAAATCGGAACTGTTCACATGTCAAAAGGTTAGTAGGTGGGGAAGGTTTGCTTGAACGGTTTCAAGTTGAAACCATAAACTGTTCAAAATTTAAAATTTAAACACGTAATCTAAGTATCCTGTGCGCGAGATGCGTGCTTCGAACAAAAAATAAGGTTGTTGTTCGAATCGACTGTTCACTCAGGAGTTTTTTAGGGTGACTCCGTATGGTTTGAACGGTTTAAATTGTTGAACGAATAATTGTTCTAAAATCGAGAGAAATGTAGATACGGGAATGAGTGTATCCTTGAAAAGAGCTTTCGAACACACAAAAAGTTTTGGTTCAAATCGTGTACTGTTACACTAAAAAGTTTAGGTAATCTGCGGGACGAGGCTGTTATTGAAAACGGCTCAAAAGTGAACCAAAAATTGTTCAAATCTCGAAACATCAAATGTAAGGAACGAGCTGTAACTCGCGCCGAGATGTTTCTCAGCAAAAATAAAAAAAAAAATTCGTTCAAAATCGGTAATGTTTCTTTTCAGAAGTTTATTAGGGATGTGGGGAGACAGAGACGAGACCGAGCCGACCGACCGACAATACACGACATGTAAATTTCCCATCGCAATACCCTGCTTTCATAAATTTTGATATCTTCTTCCGACATTTCTTTCTTTATTTTAGTCCTAACTTTCCCGTTAAAAATAAAAGTAGACAAAAAATGCATTAAAAGTGCGCTTAAAGCAGTCTTAAAAAAATGTGTTTTATGTCGGCCAAGTCCCAAAAAATGATCGGCCAGTCTTCAAAATATATCTGCCAATGGTAAAAAAAAAGTCAACAAGAACAAAAAAAATGAAATAAATATCGAAAAATTAAAAATTTGAAAGTAGGGTATTGAGATGGGGAATTTGTGTGTCGGTCGGTCTGTCGGTCGGTCGGTCTGTCGGTCGGTCTGTCGGTCTGTCTGTCCCCCCCTAATAACTTTTGAATGAACATTCCGATTTGGACAAACTTTTTTTTGTTGGAAAGATCTCGGCGAGTACAGCTCATTCCCGTATTTGATTTTTCGATTTGAACAATTTTTGGTTCAACTTTGAGCCGTTCAAACAACCGGTCCCGCGATACTAACTTTTGAATGAACAGTCCGATTTGAACAAACTTTTTTTTGTTCGAAAGGTCTTTTCAAGGAAATATCGCCAAGCTCAAAAAATATCGCCAAGCCCAAAAATATCGCCGAGTCCAAAAAATATCGCCCAGCCCAAAAAATATCGCCAAGCCCAAAAAATATCGCCAAACCCAAAAAATATCGCCAAGTCCAAAAAATATCGCCAAGCCCAAAAAATATCGCCAAGTCCAAAAAATATCGCCAAGTCCAAAAAATATCGCCAAGCCCAAAAAATATCGCCAAGTCCAAAAAATATCGCCAAGCCCAAAAAATATCGCCAAGCCCAAAAAATATCGCCAAGTCCAAAAAATATCGCCAAGCCCAAAAAATATCGCCAAGCCCAAAAAATATCGCCCAAAATATCGCTAAGCCCAAAAAATATCGCCAAGCCCAAAAAATATCGCCAAGCCCAAAAAATATCGCCAAGCCAAAAAATATCGCCAAACCCAAAAAATATCGCCAAGCCCAAAAAATATCGCCAAGCCCAAAAAATATCGCCAAGTCCAAAAAATATCGCCAAGCCCAAAAAATATCGCCAAGCCCAAAAAATATCGCCAAGCCCAAAAAATATCGCCAAGCCCAAAAAATATCGCCAAGCCCAAAAAATATCGCCAAGCCCAAAAAATATCGCCAAGCCCAAAAAATATCGCCAAGCCCAAAAAATATCGCCAAGCCCAAAAAATATCGCCAAGCCCAAAAAATATCGCCAAACCCAAAAAATATCGCCAAGCCCAAAAAATATCGCCAAGCCCAAAAAATATCGCCAAGCCCAAAAAATATCGCCAAGCCCAAAAAATATCGCCAAGCCCAAAAAATATCGCCAAGCCCAAAAAATATCGCCAAGTCCAAAAAATATCGCCAAGCCCAAAAAATATCGCCAAGCCCAAAAAATATCGCCAAGCCCAAAAAATATCGCCAAACCCAAAAAATATCGCCAAACCCAAAAAATATCGCCAAGCCCAAAAAATATCGCCAAGCCCAAAAAATATCGCCAAGCCCAAAAAATATCGCCAAGCCCAAAAAATATCGCCAAGCCCAAAAAATATCGCCAAGCCCAAAAAATATCGCCAAGCCCAAAAAATATCGCCAAGCCCAAAAAATATCGCCAAGTTCAAAAAATATCGCCAAGCCCAAAAAATATCGCCAAGCCCAAAAAATATCGCCAAGCCCAAAAAATATCGCCAAGTCCAAAAAATAATGAAAAAATGACTGACTGGGCAGACGATTTTTTGTTTATTTATTTATTTGTTTTGTTTAATTTATTACTATTGTTTTTTTTTTTTTTTTTTTTGGCAGACGATTTTTTTTGTTAACAAAAATTTTTCATTCACGAGAGCATTTTATTCTTTATTTATATTTATTAACTGGCAACGGATTAAAAATGAAATTCGAGACATTTTGTAACGATTTTTTTTCTTTCTTTGATTAAATGTGTTTTGATGTTCTTTGTTCTTTTATTTATTTATTTATTTTTCTTTTGAAAACGGTTGTGGAATTTTTCTACGGAAGAACTATGACAGTTACGTTCTTTAAATGGTGCGACAAAACTTTATTTACTCGTTTATTTACTTTTTACGTGTCTACTTCATCTGATGAGAGGGGTATATTTTGCTTTTAGAAATCAGCTTTAAGTGCTATAAAGGTATGTTTGACATAATTTTCAGTTTCAGATAATTAATAGAATATTGATCAGATGCTAGAATGCCGATATCGATGTACGGGAAAGTAGGCTCGTTTAGTTCTTGACAGAACTTCTTGTTTTTGTTTCTTTTTTACTTTGTTTTTGACTTGGCGATATTTTTTGAATTTGGCGAAATTTTTTAGATGCATTAAGCCACTTTTAATACTTTTTTCGTCTCTTTTATTTTTAACGGGAAAGTAGGCTAATAAAAAGTCATTTTCGTTATCAGGTACTGGGGGATCTATGTTCCAGTACGAAGAAGAAGACTTGGCTGTTCCTTTTTACCAGAAGCTTTCATTCATCATTCCTGTCGCAGTTTCCATGACAACGATCCTTGTAGTTCCGGTTGCTGCCTGTTGCTGCTTGCGGAAACTGAACAGTCTCCAAGGCCCCTAGACCAGGTACAATACAGGAACTCTTCAACAGGATTTTCTCAAAAGTGTTATCGCACATATCCACCAATTTTTGCGAAACTAGGTTAGGACCCTTCCGCTGAAATTATTCTCTCATTTGCGATGGTAGATCAGAAATTAAGCTCACACAGTTGCGAGTTAGTCTTAAAAATTGCATAGTGGAATAGTGGTGAAAATTTTTTTTAATTTCAATTTTATATGATAGAAATGAGGCACATATACAAAGTCCAATCCGTAGGGTAGGCCTTCATGTGAAAAGTTCTCATCTTTCAAATGATGTTCATATAGCAGCACTTGCCAGAGCTAAAACAAAAGAGATTAAGTCCTAGTTATTCTATATTGCCAATTGATCTCCATTGTCTATCTCATATTGCCAAGGGATAGATATTTTTTTAAGTCAAGTATAGTACGTACTGCCATGCTTAGTGAAGTGCAAAAGTCGTATCTGCACCAGAGCACAAAAAGATATATTGATTTTTAAAGTGTTACACCTCCATATACATTATATAACCAAAATCATTGAGAAACTTTAAAAATTCACATTTCAACGGATTTCTCGATAAATGAGAGCTTAATTATTCTGAAATTTTTTAGCATATAGGGTATCCATAAGCTGCTATTTTCCAATGAACTAAAATATTGCACCTTATGGGTATCTTAGGTGATCCCGTCAAATGTCTTGTGATGGCTAATTGCGGTTCCTTAACTATGCTTCAATGTTTTGCAAACAAGACTTAAAATAAAATAAATTAATTACACCAAAGCGGATATTTGAGCTATAAGTTTGCTTTTGTGAACTAGTTTTTCAACTCTCTAAGGTCTAAACAATACCTAGAAGTCAAAACAGTATTCTGGAATTGGGCAACACTTCACTATCATAATTTGCCTCTTACACCATTTAGCGTACGCTATTGATAACTGGAGCACGTCCAATATTTCGTGATCATTAAAGTCCTCCAGGTTCTAATTGCAAATCAATATATTTCGGGGTGCGGAATCAAAAGTTGCTGGGATCTTGGTTTGGAACAAAAAGGCTGACAATCTTCAAGGCCCTACCAACTGTTTAATCACTTCTGAAGTAGGAGCGGAGGACGGCAGAGTATGAAGTACTGTCTGATCTTCTTTGGTAAAACCTTCCGCGCATTTACACATGCGTCATATCTTCTCTGATCTTACCAAAATAGGGGTGTTAGGTAAGATAACAATAAGGGGAGGAATAATAAGAAGCATTTTGAGCCGTATCAAACAACGTAGAAAGATGCTAATTTCAAATACATAGTTCAGTTGAATATGTCAAAAGGAAGCAAATGCAAGTTTTAAAATGAAAACTTCAAAAAGTTATCACTCACAACCCATCTACTTTTTTTCAAAGTGGAACAGTTCGCGAGTGCCAGGCGCGGTTTTCACGGACGGACAGTACCATAATCTTCTCATTCTTTCATATAACCCATTCATGTCTTCCCTTGTTTCAGAAGGAGTGGAGTCCAGAGGTTTTACGTTCACGGGGCCCGGTGACTGCAGCAACCAGGGCTCTGCGCCCCATCGGCCCCGCTCCCTCCCCCCGCAGCCCTCCTCGTCCACGGCCCATGACACCGGACACTATTCCACCCTGCAGAACTACGGGAGCGTCATTCCTGCTTCTGATCCGAGGTTCAGTCAGTTTATACTGGAAAATAAGCTGGCGCAACAGGTCGTCAGCCTGCCGTAAGTAGGATTTTTACAAGTGTTACCTTTTTAGATACTTTAGGGCCATTCCATGTGATGTAACGGGACATTTGGAGCTGTTTTGTCAGTAGATTTTGTTCTTTAAATACAAATAAAAAAAAGCTAGGAATTTTTTTGTTGGTAGCAACAGTTAAGATTTGTTATGAGAATTACATGTACAGTCAAAAGTTCATAGTTTTAAGACATGATGTAAGGATATAATGCCTGTGACGGAACGGGACTCATACGAACCCATTCCGTCACAGGCATATTAATGCTTCAATTCGGTTATTTTAAGACAAATAACTAATTTTTAATTTTCTACGTAATTTGTATGACAAATCTTTGCAGTTGCTACGAACTAAAAAAATTCGTAGCGTATTTTATTTGTATTTACAGAACCAAATCTACTGACAAAACAGCTCCAAATATCCCGTTCCGACACGTGGAATGGCCCTTCAGTAATCGTCTTGAAGTTTCTGAAGCAAACGATAATATTGGAAAATGATTTTGAAGCATCAGAAAATCGAAAAGAATACAGTTATGTTTCGTAAAATCATTTCAAATATTTTGTAACATATGGTGATAATGAAATAGATTGTTCTGCAATTCAGCCGTAAACGCTGAATAATTTTAATACTCTGTTGTTTTGAAATTTTATAAAATAGTTAATTATACTAATAACTTTTTTCTCTTACGATAATTATATGAAATTTATATCAAAGTCGTACGAATTTTAGTATATGAGACAGTGTTGTATTCACGCTCTTTGGGACTCATCGCAGTTCATTTTTGGGGGCTCTTTGTCTTGTGTATTAAAGTTTTTTGTGCAGTTTTGGATTCCTTTTAGGGAATTTATGCTAGGGGGGGGGGGGGCGGGGGCTAATCACATTTGCGATATGGTATACCCGCTACTGAAAGAAAATCAAAGCGTTTATGAGCTCGAAAGAAAATAAGATGAAACCTTTTTTTTACTTATATTTTTTGAGTCATGTTATGAAACAAACACACTATTTGCGTTACACAGTTGCGTTGCATGAATACGTAGTAGTGTCTTAAGTTCTCTGAATTGCATTATTGTTTTTTTTTTTACTACTGATTTACTTAATCTTTAACTCTTTTCAGGCCAAAACCTCCAATATGCTGAAAGAGAGAACTTTTTACCCTTTCAGGTGGGCGGCCGTATAGACACCTGCCGGAATCCGAAAGAAAAGTAACGATACGTTGTGATCTACATACCTCACAACCTGCATCACCACAAAACGAATCGATTGATATCGGAAAGAACCGAGTTCTTCCGCATTTCCTACTATGCAATCGTCTTCACTGACAAAATGTGATTGTGTTTATTGTCAGAGGAGTACTGGCGAAGTCTTGCAATAATTGATGTGAAATCCTTCGAAAGAAAAACTGATTTTATTTTTGTCACTGATAGGTAGTACACTGCATTCAAAAACTGAACTTTAAAGAACGTACCATTGTAACGATCCAATACGTACATCATCTACTGAATCATTCCATGAAAAACGGGTATCACTTTAAAGATAGACATTAACATTTAAAATTGAATGAACCTCTGAAATGAAGAATCATGCAGTGCACACAGGCTTGAGCAGAGCATTTGGAATGGTGGTACCAGTGTTTTCTGAGTCTAGTGGTTTAGATTACTTCCAGAAGTTGAAAGTTCCTTGTATTCTTCCCCGCAAAACTTTGCAGTGTTAAATGTGATCAAATTATTTTCAAGTATTTCATGGGATTCAATTAGAATGTTTAAAACATTTTTTTCATTAGTTTCGTATTTGTTTAACGTATTTTATATTTTAACGCGTCTGAAAACAATGATACAACTGAGTAGTATAATAATGAAACTCGATGAAATTATTATTATTTTTTTTTTGGTGAAGCAGATCAATAGCTTTTATTAAATTAATTTACAAAATACGAGTATTATTTTTAAATCTAATGCGTTCCCGGTACCTTTGATGAATTCCGTGCTCACGCATGCCTATGGTAATGCATGGTTTTTCTTTCAACTATAGCGGCAAAGCTACTTAATAAAAGGGCAGCTTGTAAAGAATGGTGGGTAAAACTTCTTATTTAATCTTTTTCTAAAGTCTGTACCTCAGAACCAGACTAAAGTAAGTCCATTTTTGTAAATTTTCAGTAGAGGGCTAAAACGATTGCCGGATGCATGCAGAAGGTGGGACTCAAGCGTTTTTTGACGCTGATTGTGAAAGAATTCCTTTTATAGAATAACATTTGCATGGGTCTATACGGAATAGCATTTTACATGCAATGCAGTAACAAAGTGAAAACCGCCTTTTTTGGACGTATGTCGTTCTGGTTCTAAGGTGCAGAATTGTTCAATTAAGGACAAATAAGCATGCATATGCACAGTTCGGTGCAAATGATAGCGTACACCGGTATTCCTTAATTTGGAAATATTTATGTAGGTGCTTGAGAAAGACCATTTATTTAGTTTAGTTTCATTAAAACTCTTTACATTTGGAGATTTATGTGAAATTTTGTGAGACATGAATGTAGTGAAATCTCTTGACTTTCAGGAATGCTTTAGTTGAAATGAAATAGCTGTGAAGGCATACACATTAATTACTATCTTTTCAGATTTTCACTTATTTTTATATTCTGTAGCCAAATAATTCACAACAGTAGTATGATTTTTATTGCGAAGTAGTTGTTCAGCACTTGCTGCCAAATCATCGTGCTGATAAGATGAAAAATTAATGTAAATGTTTGTTTTCGGTTCGAAATATTGCGAGTGAACAACTTTAATCCTAAAACGACTTTTTAAATTAGTGCAAAAATTCTATTATTAATAAATAAATTGATCAAATGCAGTATAACGTCAAAAATCTGAAAGCCAAAGATCCGAAACGTCAAGAATTCGAACACTCTTCCATGAAGCTTTAATAAATTTTTCTAAATGTTAAGTTAACAATGAAAGTTAATTTTTTAAAGAAATGTTATTACATATTGCAGCGTTATGCCCTGAATTTCATGTTTTGAACAAATACAAACCACTTATTTAATTAAATGACATGATATTTTCCTAAACGGTATTTTCTTGGTTATTCTTAAAAATCCGAACAATATGAAAATTCGAACTACCTATGCTTCTAATTTGCTCGATTTTCTGGCATTCTACTGTACCAAATCAATTAAACTAGTATCATTTTACAGTTTCATATCATTAATGTGCATTTAAACACTAAAATGCCATAAAACTATTGACTCTTGGGGACTATGTCAAAATATGTATGGTTTTATACTAGGAGGTGTATGTCATAGGTCGTGTTCGAATAGAACAACCGGCTTAAACTGGCTCCCTCGAACTGACCAGAAGCATTTTTCAGAGTTACCGGTTAGCCGATAGGGTCTGAAAACATTCTATGGACACTCACTCTACTAACCGCTGACGTCAACAAACGTCTTATAATCAACCGCTCGGATAAACCGGTAACTCTATTCGAACGATTATCTTTTCAAGTGGCTTTTTGTTTTCAATGGCTGAATTTTCTAATGAATTCACCGGTAGTCTGCATGCCAAAAATTGTAGACCATTTTGCTGCCAGGAATTGCCCAGGGTGCACCATGTGGAGCCAAGTCTACGTTGCACTTCGCTTTTATAGTGAAGTGTGTCTTTTTCAAAAGAAATTTACTTGAATGCTCAACGGAATGAAACGTGGTCCAGTTTTTAACTCTGAAGTGAAAGTATTTGTGCACTTTCTGTGACTTGCATGTCACCTTTTCAATTTTGTTAATTTTATTTTTCTACAGTTTTCGTTCATAATAAGATGATGAAAGTGTTAGCGATTCCTTTTTACCATCTATTTGAAGCTATTTTAATAGAACAATAAGTTACGCACTCACATAGTTTAACCGAAGGTGGCTTTTTTAAATAAATGCTTTAATGTAGAGTTTTAGAGAAATGTATCTTAAACTAAAGTATCATTAACATGGTAACCCAAAAAGTATTTAATCATTACCCAAATTAAGTTTTTAAAAATAATTGATTGAAATACAGTTAAGTGATAGTCCGACAAATCAAAATGTCGTTTTCATGTTTGCTTGGCAGGAGATTAAAAGCAAAAATTTTATTACGAACAGGGAAATCAGTGTTGCAACATGAACACGTAAGAAGAAATTAGTAGTTTTTTCTTTTTTGCATTTTATGATCTGAAAGACTTTTTTTTAAATCGTCTTTGTGGATGATATAAAATAAAGGAAATAAAATAATTTTTATAAAATTACGAGGCATATTTTAAATGCCTTATTTAAGGCTATGCGCGTGCCTTTATTTTCAACCCCTGACGCAATAAGGAAGGGAGTTATGAGTTCGACGTGTCTGTGTATCTGTCGATCTGTATCTGTTTGTGGCACCGTAGCCTAAAGGATGGATTGACTTTGAAAATTTTCTTTTGTTTGAAAGGTGAAGTGATCGAGAGTGTTCTTAGCTAGGTCGCGTCTTCGGATGACATTAATTAACAGAGATATTAATTAAAAACTTTTAAAACGTTTTTCGCTAGTTTTGAAGTGTTATTGGAAAAAAAAAAAAATAGTACCAAAAGAAAGAAAAAAAATTCTGCGTCTGATAAGATGTGTTTGTAACTTTCATGTAAAATAGAATCCGAATTATAACGTCTTTTAGCAAATGCGGCTAAGGCTTAAAGCTACGGGATTGGAAACCTATGTCATTGTTGGCCGACGAGAAAAGAAATTTGAATGATTTATAATGTTTCTCTGTTGCTAGTTTCTGTTTGTTAACAATTAATATACTTGTAATTGTATTTTAGTATAAGAATTTTTCGGAACAGGACATATCCGCCGCAAATTTTATCCCCCTCTTTCCCGCATGGGACATTTCCGCCGCGAATCCTATTCCCCCTCTGACTGGCACAGGATAAATCCGCCGCGTCATTTCCAAGGGTGAGAAAGGGGTTACTGGTTTAAAATTTTCATTCTTGGCGACACATCTTTATTTGGCGACAAAGACCAAATCAAAAAAGCGTAATTTATTCCCGGACTACTTATATTTGGGGGGAAATCACAAAGAAGTTTAAAAAAAAAAACACACACACACGCACAATGCAGTGTAAATCAATTTAAACCTCGCCAATTTTAGTTGGCCAAATATTACACTCTACCAGCTCAATTGGCATATTTGTCCTGTCGTAGAGAAACGGCGTCGAGAGACGCGGCGGAAATGTCCTACGTTGCGGCGGAAATGTCCTGTGCGCGAATTTTCAATTTTCCTTCTTAATTCTGTTTTTGTGACTAGCAAATTTTAATAGCAAGAATTATTTTTCCTTCTCCGTATTTTTCCATATCCTCTCGAAAACAATTAAATATATTTCGATTTAAAATGCTTTATGACCAGAGAAGTTCGTTTTAATATGAGATCGGCAAGCAGGGTGAGGGGTTGTTTAAATATTTAATTTGATCTCAGTACTTGTTAAAAATAATACAAAAATAAATCCTCTAACGTTGATGTTATGACTATGCTTCGTTGCTTTATAACAGTCACATGCCAGTTTAAGTTTGCTAATATACAAGGTTAGATATGGTCTCTCAAAATGACAAATCTCTCACTAATTCGAAAAAATATGTTATTAATTTATAAAATTTTCTTTGATTGTTTAAGGAAAATTATGAAGAAAAAAGAGAATATTTTCCATGTATAAGCAAAATGTGCACTGACGTTAAAAAGTAAGCAGGTAAAATAAAGGAACGCCTGAAGTAAAATGATTAATTCATTCTTTCCTTTATTGGCCAGAAAAAAATGACAGATTACCGACAGTCATTACAGATTATCGTTGATAAAAGAGAAGTTTTGCAATGATTCAATACTTGTGATTTTCGCGTTTGATTGATTTTCGTTTGCTTTTGTAGCAGTTCAAGTTTTGCATTTCATGGTAAAACTTTCCTCCAAAATAAATAAATAAATAAATAAATAAATTCATAATTCACACTTTTAGAATAAAAGGCTTTTTCTCTTTTTCTCTTTTAACTTCAGAAAAATGGTTTTCATTTCAATGACTCAAAAAATGAAAACGAATATTGCAAATTGATTTTTTGTTTCAAGGGGAAAAAAAAATCTGATCTATTTTTATTTCCCAAAAAGTAACTTTACTTTAAAGGGGAAAAATAATCACCCGAAAAAATCGAAAATTTTGTCTTAAATTAGTAGTTTGGGATAGATAAATCGAGAATTAAAAAAAAAAAAAAGTAACTCGTTGAAGAATCATTTTAAAATAGTTTTTTTTTTCAGTAATCGTCTCTGAATTCAGCAAATTTACTGAGTTATTTCTTTGCATAATCTTGCGTGTGATATATATTTTTCCCATTAAATGTTAAATTTTAGTTTTTCGAATATAAACTTGTTAAAAAAACAATAATAAAAAACATTCTTCAACACTTACTCACGTGAAATAATTTTCTCCCTTTTATCCTTTAAAGGTTTACCAATGATTAAGAAAAAACAGCAATCTAATCACCAACTATCACGTAACACCATTTCACAAAAAGAGTCCACAAAATAAATAAACTAATACGTAATTAAAATTCAATGCCACGATATGAATAAATCGGGAAAAGTGATCGTTTTATACTTCATGCCATTTTCATACTATGTATGAAAAGGTTCACCGCATGCGATGCAACTGGTCTCGCACACCGCAAACACCATCGCACTCTTGTGTATAGTTACTCTATGTGTGTATTGTCTTCTCTGCTGTACAAATGCGAAATGTTGGCTTGCACCACCAAATATGTGAGTCATCAGTCAAGCGCGATTCTGCTGCCAAAACTGACTATGTAATGTATAAAGAGTTAATTTCAATGTTTGTCTATACCTTGTACATTTTAACATTCTGTAAATACTTGTAGAGTAATCCATATTTTATTGTTGAATAAATATTATGAAAGTTTAATGTAAAAATATTTATTGTGATTGTGTAAACAGCGAGTTATTGTAGAATGGAAATGTTTTTCCTTTTCCTAATAAAAGTGGTAATCAGATGCTTTTTCTCATCTTTTTAGAAGACGCATTTCTTCCACGAAACAAGAATTGAAAATCTTCTCATGAAGTATTGCAAACGATATTTCTGATAAACATTACACGACGAAAAAGTTTTTGCAGGCTAACAAGAACAATTTTTACGTAAAACTAACTAAAGTTTTACTCTTGAATTAGAAAACGATAGAGACAAACTTAATCAAATAAAAAAAAACAATTAATTTTTTTTAACCATAAACTGACTGTAATGAAATACTGTAAAGAGGAAAAAAGAAGAAATGTTCTTTCTTTCTTATTTTTCTTTTACGTAACAGCGAATCAATTTACATGATTATTTTAAAAAATAAATTTGTGTTTCAAATTGAATTACAATTTTTATCTCAAATTTGAGGATTTTTTATTTTACATTTGACCAATTTTGTCAAGGTGAGGTAGGAGCAAAACGAAAAAAATGATGTTAAAAAAGGGGTTAATTTACTGAAAGAAAAGGGAAACAAAATACAGTGAAGCTTCGGTCATGTAGATAATTCGACTACCTCTGAAAGTCGAAATTTATTATTCCAATGGTTGGTCCAATGTTAATTTCAATGGGTGAAAACCCCTCCAACTTGACACACGTATACAGGAACTTCTATATGTTGACACCGACTTTCTATTTGATTCCCCTTTTTGTTACTGATATTCTTTCATATTGACCATTTCTGAGAATTTTGCGGTTTTCATGTCAGAAAATGCATTCTTTTCTGGAAAAGGCTCTTTCAGATCATTCCACTTTATACCCAGAGGAGTCGGAAGTTTTCAGATAGGTATGCTGTTGGTGCGGTCGTAGAAGAAATATGTCCAGTGCAAGAACGAAGAAAAACAGTGCAGCCCGACACATGTTTTTTAAACAAGCGTGTGCAGGGATTTTCTTTTTAATGCACCTAATTGAAAAAAAGTTATCTTATATCTTTGTAGAAACGTATGAATGTGCTCCTAATAAGGTGTCAAAGTGTTCTTATTTGTACTGCATTTAACCCTACACTGTATCGTGCTGCCAATTGGATACATGGACAATTTTTCCTCCTTGCGACCAACAGAATGTAGTCATAAGGCAACTCAATGCATAAAAAGCAAGTATTGGGTATCTTTAAAGTAATTATCACCATTTATCCCCAATACATGGCAGCACTGATCTATTACATGCTCTTAAATGAATCCATATAAATAGCTTTTGAAATCACTTGAGCTACCAAGTTTTGAAACTATTTTTTACAATGAAATATTTTTATTTGTCTTTTAAAGAAATAATATGAATAAAATAAACATTTATCTTTCGTAAAAGATGCGTTTTGCATCAAAATAATAATTTGGAAAAAATCTAGGACATAATACACGTCTGTAGCCATTTGGAAACATTGTGCAGGAAGCATCCAGAGAATACTTAAATTCATCTCTGTAGTTCATGAAGGATGTGCTTTGTTTATGTTTCGCGCTAGCTTCTTTCTCTTTTTGGAAGGTATAAAATAATCATGGGACCAAAAAGTGGTACTTTCGGTTGTTCCACCATTTATTAGACCTTGCAATTGTTAATGCTTAGTTGTTGTATAAGAGAGTGAACACACGAAAATTCAATACAGAAAAGCATTTAAAACTTGTTCATTTTAGATTTCAGTTAGCACAAACTCTGCGCTTACACGGACAGTTAAAATCATTAAAAAGAGCGAGACTATTAGCTTAGCTACAGAGGAACTTCAAATGGTATCACATTCGACAGAGTTGATCAGTGTGTAGAACACAGTACAAATTAACAACGATGTAAAATGTTAAAGTAAATGATTTAAAAGAGTGCACGAAATGTTCAATTCCTCTATCTTTTTACAGAGAAAAAAACTATATCTAAGACTATCGTTTGAAATAATTTTTCTCTGTTGACTGCAGGATGTAGCCATTTGGCACATTTTTAATTTTTACTTGTGTTCATCTGCATGTTGTTGCCATTTGGCAACAAAACTATTTTTAATTGGAAAGTGGTAAGAATTTAGAGCTGAATTTTCAAAAATATTTTTCCGTATTTTCTTATTACATTGAAAAACATGTATATTTTTTTCAAAGAAAAATAAAAAATCATGCAGGGTACGGTAAAAAAAAGAAGGAAAGAAAAAAATAAGTTAAAAATCATTTACTGGAAATTTTTTTTATAACGTGATTGGGAAGCAAAAAATGAATGTTGTTTTTATAGCATAATATAGAGCTCATTTTATTGTAATAAACTGTAAAATTGCTACTTTTACAGTAGGGTGAAGTGGGGTAATTGCGTACTTGGGGCAAATGTGTACTCATTTGAAAAAAGGAGGAAAAACTGAAGCTAGCTGCTATCTAGTGGCACCATTTGGAAGCCTATAGGTTAGTGATCACTTCTCAGATGGCTGCACCTATGTCCAGATAATAAGGCTTTATCAATCTGCCTCCATTTCGTCAGGTGTTTCTTTTCGTTGTGAATCACATTTCGTGGACTTTTGTTTACAGAGCTGCAGGATCACCATTTTCAGCTAAATTTGATTAGTTCTTTGATAAATCACTTGAAGGTAAGTTGTTTTCCTCATTAATGGCTGCAGAATAGTTGAATTAATGTTTACCTATACATACTGTTGGGGTATACATTTACCCCGGTTTGTTTTCAGTCACGGGGTAAATGTGTACTTTTTCCTGGGGCAAATGTGTACTACAGTAAACATTTACCCTAAGCAAAATTTACATAGAATACACATTCACCCACTCCTTATTAGACTTTTACAATCTTATTAGGGCGTATATTTTTGTTCCCAAATGTTTCATTGACCTCCTCACAATAAATTAATTGAAAAAAATGGAGAAAACACTTTCGTTTAATCTCACTCTGAAGATATTAGCGAAATCGATGGCAATGCTATTGTCACCAAGCTTCCAGACCCATCTGAGGGAAAAAGAGGTGTTTTGATATTCCCAGCTAAATTTTCCTCCTACAACATGGGTTAGCAGAGTTGCTGAAGGTCTCACTAAAATTTGCTATTCTCATTTTGGCCAGGACTCGCCACTATCATTCCTTTTTTTTTACATTCCAAGATACAAATTTTGGCATGTTCTTTTCAATTTTGCTATTAAAGACGTTTTTCCCCTTTAATCCTATGCTTTGTACTTTGTTTTCACCTTTGTAAACTGTACCAATTAAGAGAGGACAGAAGATGGGCAACAAAAAAGTGCATAGCTTCCGCTGGAGAATTCGGAAATAAAAAAATCATACACAGAATTTTTTGTCCTTAACTGCTCTTTTGTACTTATTTGGCCCAACAGCAAAACAACTGAATTGTATAGGATTTTCATGCGGCGTACACATTTGCCCCAACTTGTGGGGCAAATGTGTACTTCAGAGATGGTTTTAAAAACATAGCAATACAACCATGAAAAAAATAGTTTTTTTTTAAATTCTTTGGGTGATTTGTAATCTGGAGAAACGCCGCTAAGAGATGATATAAAAAAAAATAAAATTCTGAATACCCCCCTCCCCACCAGAGACTTAAGAAGTTGAATTTCGTCAAAACAGGTACACAATTACCCCACTTCACCCTACTAAACTGCAAAATTGCTAATTTTACACTAATAAACTAAAATTACTAATTTAGCAGTTTATTACAGTGCATTTCACAGTTTTAAACGGGAACCTCTGCTGCCAGTATTATACTGTTGTTTTTACAGTATAATACAGCTAAATTTTTTGGCAATAAATTGTAAAATTGCTAACTTTACTGTAAAAAACTGTAAAATTTCTCGCTTTACAGTCTATTACGGTGCATTTTACTGTTTTAAATTGGAACCTCGGCTGCCAGTATTATACTGTAAAATAAACAGTTCATTTTTTGCAGTGTAGTAAATAATCAATACAGAAAACACTTTAACAGATAATAATGCAGAAAACACCTGGGTAGGTTGACTTCCGCGTAACTCGACGTATTTTCGTATCCCCTTGAAGTGTCGAGTTATCGAGATTCTACTGTATATCCTAACACAATAAAATCTAAGACAACTTGAATACAGGGTATTTCAGAACTCTTTGGCGAAACTTTCACTGTTGATAGTACACATCAAGACAAATATTATTGAACAGTAAATTAGGGGTCCTAAACGATTTCCGAAGGAGATAGGCACCACTACAGTTTAGGGTCCAAAAACGTAACAACTTGTGGATTCTTTTGAGGTTTTCACCAAAATTATTCTTAATGCGAGTATTTTCTTGAAAATGAATGATAAAGATAAAGGTCAAAATCGCCAGTAGAGGGAGCTTTAGACTTCGGAGCTTAAAGCAACTACTTTTTACTGCATTTTGTTTGGATTTTATTTACTGCTTTCAAAAGTTTAGACTCAAATTTAAATTTTTGGCCCAAAATTTGAGCCATTGAGAGTTATTAAGTAGCGCAATAATCATACCAAATATAATGATGGGTGTTTTTCTCTTTTCGAACGCGTCGTTTCGTGTAAAAAAAAAATTTAGTCATTTGTGACAGCAATAATGTAAAAATTAAATTAGATACATACTTTCAAAAATTGTAAAAAAAAATGCTTAAGGAAAGTTAGTCTTACAACAGGTAGTTTACTATTAAGCTTGTAGAAGCGTTCACAGTTCATGTCTCTTAGGAAATGTATTGGGACTCTCAAGCACATCATAAATGTTTTTGTATGGAAAACCAGTATTTTTTCTACACATTCAAATTTTGAGTATTTTAAAATAATTATTTTGAGCTTGTAAGAGAAATAATGTTTATCATTTGATAAGAAAAAAAGGTGTATTTAGTAATTTTATTTACTGAAATTTCTGAAAGGAATAATTACGCTACTACGAGCTGTGTTCACTTAATGACTTTTAATAAGGTGACATTTTAGAGTAGTAAAATTTTATTTATGAAGTAAATTGTTAAAGAATTACGGAAGTAAAATTGTAGAATTGAGGATCTCTGCATTGCATTTTATAGATGGCGTTGAAGAGTTTTAAAAAGGAACAATTCAGTAATGTTGTTTCCGATAAATCGAATAAGTTTATTAATAAACTGAAAGTCGAAAAGTAAAAAATAATTTTGAACTATTTTAATATTTTTCTGACTGAACATTACTTCATGCTTACTCTTACCATTCTAATCTAATTATTTTTATTTTATGATTGTCAATATAATCCTTCTTTTTATTTTTATTATTGTCTTGTACAAAACCTTGAGCTTAAAACTTCACCATTGAGAAACCATTCTACAACACATTACCCCCTCGACTGTTCGGTGTGAATGAACGGAAGGAGTGGCCCCGGCGCAGACGATCGAATAAATGTTAGGGCAGCAGAGAATGGGAAAAAGCCGGCTCCTGCCTCGGATCGATACGGCGGAGGGGCGGCATTCTCATCACAAGCCCCATGCGAAGAGTTTCGGATTCGGCCCTCCATCCCTGCTCGGAATGGAAGTGGACTGGTCCGAGTATCATTGGCGGCGCTAATGACGCTTGGCGAGGCTTTTTAATGCCAACTTGATTCGGGTTAAGTTCAGGTCAATTTTGAGTATTGGGAGTAATTTGAGTACAAGCATTATTTTGGTGTAAATCAAACATTTTGATGGATCACCAGTACGACGTGGTATCTTTTTTAAAAATAATATCAACTGCAAAAAATGAACTGTTGTTTTTACAGTATATTACTGGCAGCCGAGGCTCCAATTTAAAATTGTCAAATGCGCAGTAATAAATTGTAAAACTAGCAATTTTACAGTTTATTACTGTAAAGTTAGTAATTTTACAGTATTTTACTGTAAAGTTACCAATTTTACAGTTTATCGCAGTAAAATTTAGCTGTATTATACTGTAAAAACAACATTGTAATACTGGAAGCAGAGGTTACAATTTAAAACTGTAAAATTGACAGTAATAAACTGTAAAATTAATTGTTAAATAACAGTTTATTACTGTAAAATTAGCAATTTTTGCAGTTTATTACTATAAAATTAGCTGCATTATGCAGTAAAAACAACATTCATTTTCTACAGTGCAGTACAGTACAATAAAATGGAACTTTTCAGCAAATAATTCTGAATATTTTATGAAATTTTTTTGATTAATATCATCATCATCATCATAAGTTCGTTAACAAAACCCAGAATCAAAATCTAAGTTTTCAAAGACTTTTGAAAATGATTATTATTATTTACTAATTGAGTTTAGTTGATTTAGACAATTTTTACTGCGAAAATTTTAGTGTGAAATACTGCATGTAAAGATACAATATAATAAAAACGTTAATGTGTGTGTCAGGGAAGTTCAGAGAATCATATCAAACAGCTGTTTCAAGCTATTGTAGAGCTTCTTTATCGTGTAAGGCTTTCAAAGCAAAGCAGGAGGGCTTTTAATGAGAGTTAATGAGAGTTTTCATGAAGAGTTTCAGCAATATTTACAACTTGCTCCTCTCTATAATTTTAAAACGGGAGCTTTACAGTATGGTGAGTATGTATTAGGGATGCACCGATTAATTGGCCACTTTGCCGATTATTATTGATCGGCAAAATTGTTCCGATTAATTGGCCGTAAAAATATTTTTCAAAAAAAAATCTTTAAAGTTTACATTAACTAAGAAACTATGAGGAAGGATTTTATTAACAGTAATAATAATCCTAATAATTCTCACAGTTGATATAAAGTTTTTAATGAATTAATCCTCCTACTTTGAATAAATATACATAGACAATGTTGCAACACATTTTTCATGTGGCAATAGTTATCTCTTTAGCACAGTGCTTTTAGATACTCTCTAGTTTTCACAAAGAATAAAAGTCTTGAATAAAATTGCTACTAATTATTAGAAAATTTAAATTAAGAGTAGTCCTAAATTGGGGGTTTTACCACAGACTCCTCCCCGCCCCTTTTTTTTTGCATTTTGATGTCCAATTAAAATAATTAACAATGTGTTAATGTAACAGAATTGACAATAATATGAAAATTAGCTCTAAGAAATTTGATAAAATAGTGAAATTATTTTGCGAAAATTAGGAAAATGAAAAAAAATCTTCCTCAGAAATAAATTACTTACTATTTCTAAACTCAGAATTCTATCAGAGGCAAAAAACAAGAAAATTGGAAGTATTCAAAATAATCATCCTTATCCTTAATCGGCCGATTGTCAACAGCCGATTAATCGATAATCGGCCAATTTGCTTATCGGTGCACATCTCTAGTATGTATTTTATTTTATAATAACTGTTTTTTGAAATATCTGTATTGCTATAGGTGTTTGTAAAAACGTTTTTACGTATCAATGTTGAGGTAAAAAATTTGAGTTGTGCTAAAAGCCGTATAAGGATCGATTTGTAAGGTTGGAAACTACGAGTTGATTTAAAAGAAGAAAGCTATGAATACTATTTTTGTGTTTAAAGCAAATTAGGTAGTTCTGAAAATCTATTCATTTATTATGCATCTTTAATTTCAAATACGAATCATTTCGTACATTCATCGAAAGTTTTTAGCGGTAAAATATTTCATGTTTTCTTCTTTCGCACAAAACTAGAACATGAGAAAACGCTATGTGATAAAACTACCAGGTAGACCATTAAAATTAACTTACTTTCAGATAAATATTGCATCTGTTATACACGTTTTTTAAAATATTATCTATGAAGGAATTGTTGAAGGAGGAGCATTAACAAAAAAGAAAAAATAATAATAATTTTGCAGTTTTCTTGATTCTATGGTAAGCTTTTTTTAAAAGCTTTTTTTTAAATTAAAATAAAAAGGAACAAATAAGCATTTCTTTGCGAAATAGCTTTAAATAGCTTTTTATCGCACCCATAAGTATTTTTGAGTAGGGGAGAGGGGGGCACATGTGAACAAAAATGACATTTTTGTATATTTTTCATTATTAGTTTGAGACATAAAAGAAACAAGTGCTATACATGATAAATCAAACATTTGCTAATATTTTCATGCAGTTACCTATCTTCTTCAACAGTGAATTCCAATCAAAAAAATAAGTCAAAACTTTGTTAAATTTTGTTCACATCTGCCCCTTAGGGGGCTGTTGTAAACACACCTGGGGCACAAGTAAACACGGATACATAAATGGAAATAAAATACACTTAAGCATATTTTTAAATATGCTGCTTATTACACATTAACAAGCATTTAAAATGAAAATATCAAGGTATTTAACCTGATTAATTGACTCAATTCAACGAGCATTGTAGCCTTCAAGTTTTACAGAAAAAGAAACAGAAGATGTAGTTCGACATGTGCCTCAACAATTTTTGAAATTGAAATAACCAAATACGATTACGGGGCACAGATGAACTGTTCACATCTGCCCCTACATGTGTTCACTTGTTCTCCTTATCTCAACTTAGGCCTAATTTGATGAAAAACTATATTTTTTTCAATTTTTTAAAAAATTATAATGCATAAAAACTTTCCATATTAATGCCACTTTAAGACGAATAAAGTTCAAATCACAAAAAAAAAAAAGTTTTGGATGTGTTTTTACTTGGAAAACTGGAACATAAAAGTATATTGGCACCTTCCAAAACATAAGATCTTTGATAACTGAAAAACAAAATGGTTCAGATCTTTGAAATTTCAGGCAGAATATAGTACTCGTATTGCCATCTACATAAATCTTTTTCAGATTTTTCTCTTTATATTAATTGGGTAAAATATCCTTTGTTCACATGTGCCCCGCCTCCCCTATATTTTTGCTTATCTCTCTACGTTTCTGGGATTCTTTGTCAAGTTTTTGTAGTATCAGAAGAGCTTCGGGTTTTATTTTCATTTAAAAAACACTCTGCTTAGTAATATTTTTTTTAGGAAATCAAGTCACATCCTACAATGTCCCTTTTACTCCCACTGCCTCCCCGCCAACCCCGCCGAGATCCCCCAGCCAATGTGGCCACCCCTCCCCACAGCCGATCCTCCTCCATTTCGAACATCAGAGGGGAGGCGCGCTCCCAGAAATCGAAAGGCGGTGACTCACCTCCATACTGACTCCCGGAGGCTGACATGTTGGGGACACAATGCTGAGGTTCGGGACGGCACGGGCCCTCGCCAGCCATGCACGGATATAGCGTCCCTGCCTCCGGATAACAGACCGATACTCCTCTTTTTTACACCCCACTCAAGTTAAAATCATGCATGGGATTATTCTTTGTGGGATTGTTTTGTGTTTGGTGAAGGATGCTCTGGCTTCTGTAACTCTAGGTGAGACAACTTTTGAGAGTTTCTATTAGGGTTAAGTTCATCGTGCTCCTCCTAAAATGCCGGCGAATGGCAGCAACATGTTCTTGTTGTGTGTTTCTTGCTGTTTTGGTGCATTGAAATAGTTATGCTTGTGAGATGAACATGTTTAATATATTGTTTGATGCCGAGTAAGCTCGCATCCCCTCCCCCATTTATTGCAAATGTCATGCTTTGGTAGTAAGTTAAATGCCCTCTTCTACTATTCATTTTCTCTAGATGCTTTCCCTTTTTTAAATGAATCCTATATATACTGCAAAAACTGCTATTTTTACAGTATAATACGGGCAGCCAAGCTTCCAATTTAAAACGGTAAAATGCACAGCAATAAACTGTAAAACTAGCAAGTTCACAGTGTCTTACTGTAAAGTTCGCAATTTTAGTTTATTGCCGTAAAATGTAGCTGTATTATACTGTTAAAACAACAGTATAATACAGCTACAAACTGGTAGCAAAGGTTCCAGTTTAAAACCGTTAAATTTCACAGAAATAAACTGTAAAACTAGCAAATTTAGTTTAGTACAGTAAAATTAGCCATTTTAAATTTTAGTACTGTAAAAGTAGCAATTTTTAGTTTAGTACTATAAAATTAGCTGTATTATACTGTAATAACAACATTCATTTTTTACCGTTTATGGTGATTATAAGTGGAGGGAGAAGTAATCAAGCTTTCTATATAAAGTAATTAGTTCCCTCATTTTTTTTACCCTGCATTAAATCAAATGCTTTAAATTAAATGCCTTCTTCCGAGGAGAATTTCTGTAGGTGACATTCCCTTTTTGTATTAATTAAAAACAAGAATATTCCAACAAAATCGAGCTATTTTTCTTATATCCTAATCTAAAAACTATAATTAGCCCCCCCCCTCACCTTTTTTTTTGCTAATGTCAAGCTTTAGTTTTTTTTAAGTGTTCTCTTCCATGTGGAACTTTCTTTCAATAGTTTTCAATTTTTGTTGCAATTCTTACCATGAAGGTTACAAAGAAAGGATGAATACCTTTCTTAGATCAAATTCAAGAAAGATAGTTAGCTCTTTCTTCTTTACAAATGTAATGCTTTGATTTTGAGCTAAATATGCGCTTCCTAGTAGACTTGTCTCTAAAAACATTCCCATTTTTTGTTAAATTTAATTAATAAATACTATTATTTAATTTATATTACTGCAACACCTTCTGCATTTTTCATTTCTATTTCAAATTGTATAAAACGTTCTTGCAATGATACACTGCGATGCAAAAGCTTAGACAAAATGCAAATATGTGAATAAGAAGAAAACTATTCAACGAAATGCTTTCAAATTTCTACTCCAGGTACACAATATGGTCCCAAATACGTGTCTGGAGTTCTTATAACTATAACTGGAATCAAATTTTGGATATTACAAAAGATCTTTTTTTATATTGTTGCAAAAGTTTAGACAATAGTCAGATTTTATGCAAATATCTCTTAAAATGTGATTGCTGGAGGAAATGCGGGACTGTATTATTCATTTATAAAGTGCAGAGATTGCTGAATAAATAATCAAAATCTCAAAAACTCTTTAGTTCTCGTGTAAAGAAGATGAGAAAGTTTGGAAGCCGAAATTTGAAAATGAACCTACTTTATTAATTTTTTGTCTTTTAAATCGGCTCTAGTATGGTAGTACATTGTTTTTTACTTTGTGGAGAGCAATTCAGACATGTGTATCGATCAAAAAGTCCAAGAAAAATTATATTTATTAAGGATGAAGGAATTGAAAAAACGGCTCAGACTGACGATTCGCCCCTTAATCCTACAAAACTTCAACTTGGGTCAAAAACAGCACGTGATAGCATAAGTAGATGAACAACTGAATCGGAAGGCATAAAAGAAACAAAGAATTGTGCTAGAGCCTTTTCGGACAGAGTGTCCCAAATAAGCCATATTTTATTGGTAAAAGCAGCACAGCATATGATCATTGGATATTTCTCAAGTCCCGCGAAAAGAATTATAATCCATCTAGGCCATCCCTATTTTAATAATTTTTATCAAAGAAAGTACCATTCATTTTTTAGTCACGACATATGCTGCTTTTCACATTAAAATCTGGCTTATTTGGGACACTCTGTCCGAAAAAGCTCAGGCACAGTTCTTTGTTTTTTTTATGCATTCCGATTCAGTTGTTCATCTACTTATGCTGTCACGTGCTGTTTTTGACCCAAGTTGAAATTTTGTAGGATTAAGGGGCGAATCGTCAGTCTGAGCCGTTTTTTCAATTCCTTCATCCTTAAGAAATGTAATTTTTCTTGGACTTTTTGATCGAAACGCATGTCTGAATTTGCTCTCCACAAAGTAAAAAACAATGTACTATCATACTAGAGCCGATTTAAAAGTCAAAAAAATAATAAAGTAGGTTCATTTTCAAATTTTGGCTTCCAAACCCTCTCATCTTCTTTACACGAGAACTAAAGAGCTTTTGAGATTTTGATTATTTATTCAGCAATCTCTGCACTTTATAAATGAATAATACAGTCCCGCATTTCCTCCACCAATCACATTTAAAGGGATATTTGCGTAAAATCTGACTATTGTCTAAACTTTTGCAACAATGTAAAAAAATGTCTTTTGTAATATCCAAAATTTGATTCCAGTTATAGTTATAAGAACTCCAGACACGTGTTTGGGACCATATTGTGTACCTGCAGTAGAAATTTGAACGCATTTCGTTGAATAGTTTTCTTTTTATTCACATATTTGCATTTTGTCTAAACTTTTGCATCGCAGTGTATAAGTACTTAACGCAAGTAGCTATTTGGTCAAATGCTAAGAAATAAAATCCACAGAATGTTTATTTACAAAGAAACATTTTTTAAGTTTCCCAATTTCAAGTGAAAAAAAAAAGGCTTATCCGATTTGCTTTTAAATGTGTAGTCCAGTTGTAAGAAAGCGTTCTTTTATTTACTGTAAAGTTTGTTCTTTGGCGAAAGAACTCTTACTGCAAAGAAACTCTCTTTACGTAGAATGTTACGAGTTCACTTGCGTAACGTCTTTTTTTTTTTTTTTTAATATGATTAATGGAAGTTTTTCATTCTGTCAAAAAATGATTAAAACATTTTAACAATTTAAATTTATTTTGAAATGACATATTTTCCTTCAAATTATACTTCTTTCGATTGACATAATTTCTTTTGAAATTTCGATTGCAATTTTCATTAACAAAATATTTCTGTAACTTGAATTGAAAATAGTTGTTACATGGCTTTGTTTCTTATGTTAAACTCAATGTTCAAATTAATTTTGGTGCATTTTATATTGAATCAATCATTGATTTTATTTTAGACACATTTTCAACATAGTTAGTAAACTTTTATTTTCTTATCTAATTAATTGTTGATGCTTCAGTTGTCATAAAATATTATTGCGATTGAATTCAACAACTTTGAAAAATTCATTTGACAGGCAGGGCCGTCACTTCAAGTTTTTCTAGGGGGGGGGGGGGGGCAAAGGGTCCAAACACAATGCAATTTCATCGAAAAACATCAAAAGCCACGCCCACTTATAGGTAAATACATTGATTTCTCAAGTCAGGGGGAGGATTGACCTCCCTGCCCCCCCAAATGAGGGGCCTGTTGACAGGTCAAAAAAATATTTTTATAGTTTAAGCTGTATCTGAGCAAGTAGAAAAATGTATTCATTATCAAAATATTTGATTTTTTTCTTCTTTTTTTTGTAATAATGTAAACACTTCTTTTTAACACAGTTCTAGTGACTAACTATCAGTTTATGAATCATCCAGGGTGGATAGTATTATTATTATTTCAAAATTCAAAACCTCACTCGTAGAATTAAATATTCTCTACTAATAATAAAGCTGAAGGTGGGTCTGTCTGTCTGTCTGTTACGCGCGTAGCGCCAAAACCGTTCGGTCGATTTTCATGCCACTTGGCACAAAGTTAGTTTGTAACATGTAGTTTTGCACCTCGAAGCGATTTTTCGATAATTCCATTTCGTTCTTTTTCTATTGGAATTCTTAGCGGAAATTCGATAAAATAGGGCAGAAATATTTCATACACATTTTCAAGTCTTATGTCATTCGAAAGCTTGAAATTTTCTGCACAAAATGAAGTTTTTTCGAAGTTTCTACGATCATCAGGAGAGCTGTAACAATTGTTTTTAGAATCCCGGAATTCAAGGCTTACCTTCAGTAAAGCAAGCCAAACGATTCTAAAATGGTTGAACTCGAGAATGAAATTTGATTGAAAAAAAAGATGAAATGAATTATTTTATCAACGGAAATCAACTTTTCATGTTGTTACCATGGTTACGTGTTCATACTTATTTTTGTTTCGTTCTTTTTCCAGCGTTGCCAGACGTAGTATTTTTGATACTATGGTAGTATTTTTTCGGCCCAAATAAGGAGTTTAGTATTTTTCCGGCAACCCTGTTTCCAATATACTAATGACTTAATTAAAAGATTTGGCGGATTTTTTTTTTTCATTTCATGGATTTCGCATTTCAGCAATATTGATTTTGGCAACGTTTGGAAACAGTCGCCTATTTAGCCTTGGGGTACCCAAAGCACAAAGATTAACCAAATACTAGCCGCGTGGCCCGGCGTTGCACGGGCTGTAATGTAGTGAAGGCAGTTTGAGAAAACTACTCGCCACCAAGGCGGCTCGCCTTTAAAGTAATGAGGAAAGTTTAAACAGTTTACTCGCCGTCAAGGCGGCTCGCCTTTACAGTAGCGAGGAAAAGTTTAATAAACTACTCCCCGCTAAAGCGGCTCGCTAAAAAGCTTTCCTGCATCAAAGAATCAATCGAATTATTTGCACATGCTTCCTCAAAAATAAAGACGATGTCAAGTAGCGCATACTTAGCACTCTCCCTAAATAACAAATAAAATTCCTTTCCAAAAACAATTATTTCCAAACCGCTTTCTTCCTGTAAAATTAATTGCAAAATTCTAAACGAAAAAGTTCTTTTAATATTTGGATCGCAGCCAAAAGAAGTCCCTTCTAAAAACAGCAATTGCAATTTTATTTAAAAACACATTTTCAAAATGGTACCAGAGAAAAAATGTCATTAATAATTAGAATAAAAACAATTGTTAGAACTTTGTTATAACACGTATTCAAAATGACAATGGAAAAAAATAACACTTTCATTTTAAAAAGTTCAACTTAATTAACGTTTTAATTAAAAATCGCAACGGAAAGAAATAAATATCTTGGAATTTTAAATAGTTCAATAATTTAATTAACGTTTTAATTCAAAATGGCAACGGTAAGAAATAAATGTCTTGGAAGTTTAATCATTTATTGGCTTAATCGCTTTAAATTTGACTACTTATTAATTGATATCTTCGCTAATTAAAATCGTATGATTATATAAATTGAAACTAATGAAGCCTGAAAAATTACCTATCTATCGGTACCTGGTTCGACTTTCAGTTCATTGGCGTTCAGGAGAAAGAAGCGTGACATAGAAAGATAGATACTCAGTTTTTAATATAAGTAGACTAGCTGCCAGGGCAGCTAGATTAGCTTCCTGCGGCATGTTGATGCATAACGTCCCCCTTCTCTAACTTTTACCTCATTCTGAAGTTATATTATTTGATAGAATTTAATGTTCATTCGATTTCAAGACATACCACGCACGTGGCCCGGCGTTGCACGGGCACTTCGTGCCTTTAAAGTAGTGAGGAAATTTTCAAGAAAGTACTCCCCGCCAAGGTTGCTCGCTAACAGGCGCTTCACGCCTTTACTTTTTTCCTATATAAAAAATCATTCGAATTATTGAGATGCTACGCGCCTTCAAGATGGTGAGGAGAGTTTCAGTAAGTTCAGCTCGCTCAAAGGAAAAAAGCAGACATAGGGCCGAATTCAAGTGAAACACCATTGCAATCGCTTCGAGACGATCGCAAATTGCCATCGCTACTGGAAGTCGAATTACATTAGAATCGCATCTCGTAGCGATTGTAACGCATCTAAATTTGGGATTTTGCGATTTCATTAGTGAGTTGAAATCGTCCGTGTTTCACTTGAATTCCTGCCATAGACACTCAGTTTTTAACATAAGTAGATGGCTTTTCAACAAATGAATGTTTAAAAATATTACCAGTAGCTAGCGATAAAAATACTACGTAAGTAACCCGCTTATGAGTTTCGTGTTTGATTTAGTTAAGCCTTCATTCAAAATTCTCATTATCATTGTTATTATACTGTTTCATAGCAACGACGGTTTGCAAGAATATATTTCATATTTAATCATTTATTAGGCTTAATCGCTTCAAACTTGACTACTTATTAATTGATATCTTCGCTAATTAAAATCGTATAATTATATCAATTGAAACTAATGAAGCCTGAAAAATTACCTATCTATCGGTACCTGGTTCGACTTTCAGGTCATTGGCGTTCAGGAGAAAGAAGCGTGACATAGAAAGATAGTTAGAAAGAAAGATAGTTAGAAAGAAAGATAGTTAGAAAGAAAGATAGTTAGAAAGAAAGATAGTTAGAAAGAAAGATAGTTAGAAAGATACTCAGTTTTTATTATAAGTAGATCGTAAAATTGCGACACTGCAACGTTCTTTTTAAAGTGTTTCATTGTTTTTTTTTTTAAAGCTAGGGAAGGAAACTTTCTTCTTCTTTCAAATTTTGGTAAGATTTCTGTTGGTTTCTGTGAGCAACAAAATTGTTCTTATTTTCTCTTTTGGCTTATTTTTGTGCATCTCCCCTTTGGGTTTCATTTGAATGTCACAAGGGGATGCTTTACCCCTTTTATGTTGTAAATCAGTGTCAATTTTAATGCAGATGAATTGGCGCGAACACTTGGCGATATTTCGCCAAGCCTTTGGTCGCCAATTTGGCGACAAATTTGGCGATTTAAATTTTTTTTTTTCCTTTTTGGGTTCCATTTGGCGCTATTGGCGATATTTTGCAAAAAGTCCACTGAATGATGTTAAAATCGGCATTATTTAGGAGATTAATCATTGTAAAACAATTTTTTGCATTGTTTCGTGGCAAACCAGGGACATAAATGTTTGAATTGTTATTTTGCTCCCTCCAAGCACTATTTTAGCACTTAAGGCATCTACTAAGAAATGTACACGTAAAAGGAAGTAGTGTAGGGTCCATACCAAATTTTTATATCATACTTTGAAGGAATTGTAGTTGAATTATAACGAAAATAGAGTATTTTTTCTGCTGTATCAATTATTTTACAAATGAACTTTTAATTTTATACCACGGGCAAAGCCGTGCGGGTACCGCTAGTAATTGAATAAAAGACTTTTCATTTATTGTTCTTTATTTTAGTTTTAGCAGTTATGCGTGACGTGCTTGGGTCAAAAATACGAAAGAGTAGTATTGAAGAAAATTCACTTGTATTGAATTCATGGCCTTTTACCAGACAACTATATCTGTTCCAAAGAGTTACTATGTTCCAAAATAGAAAGTAGAATTGAAACAAAAAGAAGCGAAAAAGCGAGAAAAATCCTCAGTTTACAAATAATAAATACATAAAGGAATAGAATAAAATAAATGCTATGGGCTTTACTTTTTGGCAATGTTTTCCCAACAACTTTAAAACTCGAAATTATTAGGATTTGTTTTAAATCCAACGCATTCAATCATGACGGATTCTGCTTGGACTAGATAATATTCTTCAGTTTCTCCTTCTGCAATTTAATAAAAAAAAAAATAGTCACATCGTCAGTCACTGAAAGAAAAATAAACTCTTCTTTTTAATTAAATGTCCATCAAGTAAATAAATCATGTTTGGTGTAATAAATCTTACTTTCCCGTCATTCATCTCACTAACATTTTCCCTCCCTTCTCCGCCACAAAAAATATTTTTATTTCCTACTCTATGCTTTGATTAAGGCTGAAAAATGTTAAGGGCACTACTTTTTCTCGACAACCTGATTCTCCACGATATTCAAAATTCTAGTTAGAATTCATATCTTCATAAGGCATATTATTTCCTTAATGATAAAAATGAATTAAAAAATAATAACTGCCAACTCTAATCTTTTTAAAAGAGCAATATGGCATCATCCGTTAGTATTAGAAAGCAAAGTTCAATTATATACTTAAAGGATCACGAGTTTCGAATATAATTGGAGAAGTTTTCTGATTGAAGCGCAAAATACTAGTATGTATCAGTCATACTATATATGAAGAAATTTTATCAATCTACTGAATCTCCAATTTATGAGGTAAAATTTTTGACCGAAATTGTTAATATGTATGGTGGTAGAAGTTAGAAATCAGTCTTGCGACCCTGCTTTCTCAGTCAAGCAGTCCGGTGGTAAGGAACGCTTATATTTACTGTAAAGTTTGTTTTTTGGCAAGGTGACTCTTGCTGCAATGAAGCTCTTCGCCTGGAATTTTACTAACTCGTCCTAAAAATATAAATTTTAGTATGTTTTGAAATATAGTAGAGACAGTCTTGTGTTTTTATGCTTCAAAGGAAATTTTTGTTGTGCATCAATAAATATTTAAAATATTTTTAGAACTTTGAATTACATTTTTCTTATTTCAAGCTATACATTCTTTCGAATTTCATGCTTTCTTTCGAGTTGCATGTTTAACTTTTCGAGTTAAGTTTTCATAACAATTCATTACTGTCACTTGAATTCAAAACAGTTAATACATAAATTTGCTTCTTAAGTTCTACCCAACCTTTGACTTAAATTTGTATTTTTGTTAAATCTGTCTCGCCCTTACACTGCCAAAAATGAATGTTGTTTTTATCGTTTAACACAGCTATTTTATAGTAATACTAGCGGTACCCGCACGGCTTTGCCCGTGGTATAAAATTAAAAGTTCATTTGTAAAAAAATGATATAGCAGAAAAAAATACTCTATTTTAGTTATAATTCAACTATGATTCCTTCAAAGTATGATATAAAAATTTGGTATGGACCCTACACTACTTCCTTTTACGTGTAAATTTCTTAGTAGATGCCTTAAGTGCTAAAATAGTGCTTGAAGTGAGTAAGATAACAATTCAAACATTTGCATCCCTAGTTTGCCACGAAACAATGCAAAAAAATGTTTTACAATGATTAATCTCCTAAATATCGCCGATTTTAACATCATTCAGTAGATTTTTCGCAAAATATCGCCAATAGCGCCAAATTGAACCCAAAAAAATTTTTTTTCTCTAAATTTATTGCCAACTTGGCGATATGTCGCCAAATTGGCGTCAAACACTTGGTGACCAAAAGCTTGGCGAGATATCGCCAAGTGGTCGCGCCAATTCATATCACTTTGGTCTGCATTGAAAGCCCTGATTACCCCATAAAAGGGGTAAATCACCCCCTTGGGGACATTCGAATGCAACCCCAAAGATAGGTGCACAAAAATAAGCCAAAAGAAAAAATAAGAAAAATTTTGTTGCTCACAGAAACCAACAGAAATCTTACCAAAGTTTAAAAGAAGAAGAAAGTTTTCTTTCCTAACTTCAAAAACAAAATAATACATTTTCCGAAATGACATACTTTAGAAAGAACGTTGCAATATCGCAATAAGATAGAAGTAAATATACTGAAATAGAATTGAATGCCAAATTGTAAAAAAGTCGCCAAAAAAATAATTTTTAATATTGTCTTTCATTATTTATTAAATGCAATTATTGCTGCAAATTACAGTCCAACAATAAATAATCACATTGCAAAAGTATATTTGGAGCAATTTTTTCTTTTAAACTCAACTGATCCTAAAAATTTTAAGTATTAGTCATAGAAATTTCGTGCATTATTCTTTACAATGATAATAAAAACAATAAACATCGACAAAGATCAACCAGCAAACGATAAATTAAAAGCTAAATTCGTTCACTCAAGCCATTTGCGGCAATTTATATTGAAATAAATTAATAATGAAGTAAAATATGTTTTGCAGACGATAAATTTAGAATGGTATCCTGTATTTTAAGGAAAGGACTCGATTTCTCATTTTATTGACAGGTGCCATCTTATCACTGTTTTTAATATTTCATTTGACTAATTTTAATAAGGCTTGGAGTTTGGATTGTTACAAAAACAAATACATTTTTAAAATTATTAAGGGAAAAAGAACGAAATAAAAACGTAACCATGGTAACAACATGAAAAGTTGATTTCCGTTGATAAAATAATTCATTTCATCTCTATTTTCAAACAAATTTTATTCGCGAGCAAAGCCATTTTAGAATCGTTTGGCTTGCTTTACTGAAGGTAAGCCTTGAATTTCGGGATTCTAAAAACAATTGTTACAGCTCTCCTGATGATCGTAGAAACTTCGAAAAAAAGTCATTTTGTGCAGAAAATTTCAAGCTTTCGAATGACATAAGACTTGAAAATGTGTATGGAATATTTCTTCCCTATTTTATCGAATTTCCTCTAAGAATTCGAATAGAAAAAGAACGAAATGGAATGTTCGAAAAATCGCTTCGAGGTGCAAAACTACATGCTACAAACTAATTTTGTGCCAAGTGGCATGAAAATCGACCGAACGGTTTTGGCGCTACGCGCGTAACAGACAGACACAGAAAGAAAGAAAGAAAGAAGGACAGACAGAACCACCTTCAGCTTTATTATTAGTAGAGAAACTGTAAAAGTTTGTCCTTTTACAGAAATAAACTGTGAAATTTCTACTTCACAGTAATAAACTAAAATTTCTACTTTACAATAATAAACTAAAATTGCTAATTTTACAGTAATAAACTGCAAAATTGCTAATCTTACAGTTTATTACCTTTATTTTACAGTTTTAAACTGGAACCTTTGCTGTCGGTATTACACTGTTGTTTTCACAGTATAATACAGTAAAATTTTACGGCAATAAACTGTAAAATTTCCTTCTTTGCAGTAAGAAGCTGTAAAAATGCTAGTTTTTTAGTTTATTACTTTGCATTTTACAGTTTTAAATTGGAACCTCGGCTGCCAGTATTATACTGTAAAAACGACAGTTCATTTTTTGCAATGTATGCTTAAACCAATTTTCAACATAATGAGAAAAATCTTATATTGAAAAGCTAGTTTTATGTCTGAAATGGTTATGTTATCTAAATTATCTTATAGACACATTAAAACTTTTTTTCTAAAGTAACGAATAAGCAAAGAACCCGTCATTTTCAAAAACAGATTTGGTGTTTGGATATCATTTTTATTTCTTCATTTATGAAGTTAAATGAAGCACTTACACACGTAGACACCTCTGATATGTGTATTTTAAAGAAAGCTTAAAATGTAGTGAAAACGAAGTTACATATTTTAACAAAACACAAATCGTTTAATTAAGTTTTGAATATGCGATGAGGTTATTTTTTAAAAATATGTCATGGCATTATTGTGCAACTCTTATATTGATGGTATTCCAGAATTACCTATTATCTGAGCTTTGACAGAAGTGTTAACGTTTACTCCCTTCTAATTTTATTTTCATATCATTTCCGATAAATAGTACCTATTAATGATATAGTACATGATAGGTTTGTTAACATTAGTACAAATACCTTCAGTCATATTGTTTTCTCTTTCTTTCCTTCTTTTGGTAACTATTAATCATAATATTCGAAGTATTTTTCCGCAGAAATATTGTTACTTTAATTTAATTTTACCTTTTTAGTTTTTGATGATGTATCTAATGAATTAAAAACTAAAAATTCGTTAACATATTACAGTATAGTAACAATGTTTTTGGCCTCACTTGTTTGCCTTCAAAGCATTGCACTTTTGAAGTCCATATAAGTAGATGCTAAAATTGTAAATTTGAAGTTCAATCTAGCCCGTTTACAAAGATCGCTTAATATTTTGAATGACTTACACTTGATTGTGCTTGACATTTTATTTGTAAATATCGTTTAATTATTCTGACGACATGCCAAACTTACTTGGAAAATTTTACTGAATTTATCATCGAGTGGAGCTTTCGAGCGCCAAGCGTAATAGTGATAAAAACTAAGAGAGAAATGTGCGGAAATTGATAAACTTTCCAACATACAACAACAAATCTCTATCTTATATGCCACTAGCTGACTCGGCCACGCGCTGCTGTGGCTAAGGTATGGGTTAAATTATAATGTTTCACTAGAAACGAAAAACTTTATTACCGTTATAGAGATCAACTTTATATAAATATAGGGGTGATTCTCCAAAATCCGAACAATATGATGTCCCCGTTGGACAGCACAAAAATTATTTGACCTAGAAAGTTTTTTTATTTTTTTAATCGTTAAAAATACTTATTCTGATGTTATCTCTACTAATAATAAAGCTGAAAGTTTGTCTCTCTGTCTTTCCTTCTGTCTTTCCTTCTGTCTGTCTGTCTGTTACGCGCGTAGCGCCAAAACCGTTCGGTCGATTTTCATGCCACTTGGTACAAAATTAGTTTGTAGCATGTAGTTTTGCACCTCGAAGCGATTTTTCGAAAATTCCATTTCGTTCTTTTTCTATTCGAATTCTTAGCGGAAATTCGATAAAATAGGGAAGAAATATTTTATACACATTTTCAAGTCTTATGTCATTCGAAAGCTTGAAATTTTCTGCACAAAATGACGTTTTTTCGAAGTTTCTACGATCATCAGGAGAGCTGTAACAATTGTTTTTAGAATCCCGAAATTCAAGGCTTACCTTCAGTAAAGCAAGCCAAACGATTCTAAAATGGCTTTGCTCGCGAATAAAATTTGTTTGAAAATAGAGATGAAATGAATTATTTTATCAACGGAAATCAACTTTTCATGTTGTTACCATGGTTACGTTTTTATTTCGTTCTTTTTCCCTTAATAATTTTAAAAATGTATTTGTTTTTGTAACAATTCAAACTCCAAGCCTTATTAAAATTAGTCAAATGAAATATTAAAAACCGTGATAAGATGGCACCTGTCAATCAAATGAGAAATCGAGTCCTTTCCTTAAAATACAGGATACCATTCTAAATTTATCGTCTGCAAAACATATTTTACTTCATTATTAATTTATTTCAATATAAATTGCAGCAAATGGCTTGAGTGAACGAATTTAGCTTTTAATTTATCGTTTGCTGGTTGATCTTTGTCGATGTTTATTGTTTTTATTATCATTGTGAAGAATAATGCACGAAATTTCTATGACTAATACTTAAAATTTTTAGGATCAGTTGAGTTTAAAAGAAAAAATTGCTCCAAATATACTTTTGCAATGTGATTATTTATTGTTGGACTGTAATTTGCAGCAATAATTGCATTTAATAAATAATGAAAGACAATATTAAAAATTATTTTTTTGGCGACTTTTTTACAATTTGGCATTCAATTCTATTTCAGTATATTTACTTCTATCTTATTGCGATATTGCAACGTTCTTTCTAAAGTATGTCATTTCGGAAAATGTATTATTTTGTTTTTGAAGTTAGGAAAGAAAACTTTCTTCTTCTTTTAAACTTTGGTAAGATTTCTGTTGGTTTCTGTGAGCAACAAAATTTTTCTTATTTTTTCTTTTGGCTTATTTTTGTGCACCTATCTTTGGGGTTGCATTCGAATGTCCCCAAGGGGGTGATTTACCCCTTTTATGGGGTAATCAGGGCTTTCAATGCAGACCAAAGTGATATGAATTGGCGCGACCACTTGGCGATATCTCGCCAAGCTTTTGGTCACCAAGTGTTTGACGCCAATTTGGCGACATATCGCCAAGTTGGTAATCAATTTAGCGAAAAAAAAATTTTTTTGGGTTTAATTTGGCGCTATTGGCGATATTTTGCGAAAAATCTACTGAATGATGTTAAAATCGGCGATATTTAGGAGATTAATCATTGTAAAACATTTTTTTGCATTGTTTCGTGGCAAACTAGGGATGCAAATGTTTGAATTGTTATCTTACTCACTTCAAGCACTATTTTAGCACTTAAGGCATCTACTAAGAAATTTACACGTAAAAGGAAGTAGTGTAGGGTCCATACCAAATTTTTATATCATACTTTGAAGGAATTATAGTTGAATTATAACTAAAATAGAGTATTTTTTTCTGCTATATCATTTTTTTACAAATGAACTTTTAATTTTATACCACGGGCAAAGCCGTGCGGGTACCGCTAGTTCAATTCATATTAAAGCAATTTTTCATTTATTTTTTTCTACAAAAATTTTTGAATAGCCAAAAAGTCACCTTTTTTGCGTGTCCTACCCTGTTTCTAAAATGTAAATAAATTATTTTAAAATTTTACGTGAACATTGCACAAATTCCACTTGTAGTGTTTAATTATGTATAGTTATGAGTGTAATATAGTGTTGTTTTGGCTTATTTAAATGATTATATAATCAGGTACATCATTTTGAAGTTTGTCCCCAGATTGCATGTCCCTCTCCTGGCCTACGAATTGGTTCAATTATTAAAGGCAAAAAGAAGGAATTTGAATCTGCAGTACTATATAACTGTTTATTCTCATCACTTCTTTGGACTCATAGAGTATTTTGTCTATAGAATGTGTCTGCTGTTCGTATTATTATTCCTTAGTTCAAAATGAGGTATGTAACATTTTCGATGTCCCTCTCCTGGCCAACATTTCTGTTCTAAATAAAATAAAAATAATAATTCTGCCTACAGTGTGTAATTGAGTTAAGAGGATAAAAGAGAAAAATACCATTATTTACCTTCTATATAATTCCGGGTAGAAATATCAGCCTTTTTTGATTGAAATGTCCCTCTCCTGGCGCAAAAAAAAAAAAAAAAAAGAAAGTCACTCTAGCATTACTTTTAAAGCACTGGTAAAACATCCGGTAGAATAGATGGATTTATTTACCAAACATTAGTTCAGAACTAAGATTATGATAAAAAGTTGGCAGACGATAAATTAAAAAATGTAACTGTAAAATAATTCTTTTATTTAGTTATTTATTTCTTATTTTTCAGACGAATTTTTAACAGAACCGACAGTCATGTTCCTTATTGGGAGGTGTCTGATAAAGGAAATTGTTATTTACCATTTTTATTTTTCATTTAAAAGTAAATAATTTCACAAAAATTACAATATTAATTGAAATTACAATTATCGTGCTCTTTGAGAATGAATACTATGGGGTTATATTTTACGGTATTACATATAAAGTTTTTTACTATTTATCTTGTCTTACATAAATTAGCGGCAAAAATATTAAAAAGGAGTCTCATTTATTAAAAGTATTCATTTAGAAAAATTTGAACTTTATTTTATGATTGTAAATCTCTTTCTTTATATAAATATCAAATTTGTCGGATGCTGCATCTCTTAAAACAGTGTTCGTTTAAGGAGGTTGTAAATTAGTTTTGTTTGTTCACAATAAACATAGTTTTTCATTTATGTTGAAGTTATTTCTTTGTTATTGTTGTAAAATTTCTGATAATCCTTGACAAAATTCATTTGTTTGCTCGCTTAGCGCTTCTTGTCACTCTCTCGGTTTGAAAAAATTGACCCCCCCCCTTTTTGGGGGTGTAGCATACTTAAAGTGAGTTCCCTCTATTTTTCTCTTAATAAGCTCCTAACAAAGAGTAAGCATGATTTTTTTTAGATTTTTTTTAAGCATTTCTATTTTTATAGAGTTTGTGAGCCGAAAATGCCAGGTTTTTGGAGAATCACCCATAGCTGACCCGGCGAACTCTGTTCCGCCTTAAAGGCAATAAATAAACAAATTTTTGAATTTATTAAGTTTTTTTTATTAGAAAATACAAAAAAAAAAAAAAAAAGAAATAAGTACCTACATTAATCATCCATTATTGTTTCTGTATTTAAAACCTATTTTACTACGTTCCCGAAGCTGTCAGAACATGTGCTTTATGTCGCCCGGTGAAAGAGGCTCAAAAAAGGCTTAGTTAAAAAGATCGGACTGCTTATCAACTGACTGCTCCATCCATAAATCCATCCAAACAAACTTTTGCATATATAATAGTAGTAAGAGGAACAGCCACTTAAATGCAGTCCAGGAGCAATCCCACCAAGCGCTTTCCTCATCTCAGCCTCAGAGGCGTGAAAACTCTTAAGTGACAATCGTTTCTGACAGCTTATCACATATAAATTTCAAGGGAAGTAACGCGTTTGTTTATAATTTACTTCACAAAAAAGTCAAATAACACTCAACGCACCGCTAACTTACAACCTGTTTACTGCACTCCGGAAGCTGCCAGAACGTGTGCTTTATGTCACTCAGCCATGGAGGTGTCAAAAAAGGCTTAGTAAAAAGGCTTAGCCAAGAATACAGAAAAGCTGGTAGCTAAATAGATAATTTGCAATAAAAAATATATTGCGGTCCTAAATTGAGATAAAAACTATCCTATCATTTAAGTTGGACCAAACTGAAACTGCGTGCAAAATTTGGTTAAAATCAGTTCAGTAGCTGATGAGTCCATTGGCCACAAACACAAGGGCACATAATTTTTATATATTAAGATATAACTTCAAAATTACTTTTTAAAAATTTTACATTAATGTTTTTAAATTAAAAACACATGCTGTTATTTTACTTCTTCCGGTTTGATTAGATTGAAAAATCAATCTCTTATCAAACCAGAAGTGCTATTAATAAATTAAAAACAAAACTTTTCATGCTTTTTTATGATAAGTAATACAAGCGTAAAAATTTTTCGTTTTTGCGTATAAAGAAATATTTAAAAGAAATATTTTAAAATAATGCTAAGTACTTTACATTGAAGAAAAGAATCGCGATTTAAACTTTTTTTTGACAGTTTGTGAAATCTAAAGAGTATTTGCTTGCACATGTGGAATATAGTCATCGCATTTAGGGCTTCTTTTCGATAAAGAAATTTGCTTTCTATGCAAAATGTCTCTAATCACCTTCTGAGAAACAATGTATCGCTCATTATCTGCTGCCATATTTTTATGGCTTCTTGCAGATAGTATTCAAAACAAAGTTTTATCAGAGTAGAAGTCAGCAAAAAAAGAATAAGCAATACTAATCATTATCAAATTTAACCTACTGATCGGATTTTCTTTTCCTTTCCCGTAACCCTGTTATCTGTTAAAACTTTACTCTGCAAAAAAGGAATTTTTGTTTCTGCAGTATAATACTGGCAGCCAAGGTTCCAATTTAAAACTGTAAAATGCGCAGTAATAAACTGTAAAACTATCAGTTTTACAGTTTCTTACAGTAAAGTAAGCCATTTTACAGTTTATTGCCGTAAAATTAAGCTGTATTATACTGTAAAAACAGCAGTATACTACTGGCAGCAGAGGTTCCAGCTTAAAACTGTAAAATGCTCGGTAATAAACTGCAAAATTAGCAATTTTACAGCTTAGTACTGCAAAATAAGCAATTTTTACAGTTCTGTAAAAACAACATTTATTGTTTAGTGTAGAGTTCCGGACCATGTTTCTCCATAGTAGAGAATAATTCTACACCTCAAAGCTAGATTAACGTAAGCCACATTATCACTATTTATCAGGACAGCGTAAAATCGTTTGATTGGATGAATAAAAAGGTTGGGTCTAGCGCTCTTATAACACTGATGAGTAATTAGAAAAGATATTTTTTTTTCATAGACAATTATGTTATTACCTGTTCTAGATGCAATGCAATAATAACCTAAAAATAAACATTTTTCACTTAGTCTAGCCCTGGGGTACAGAATTTACAACTTCAAAATTGTTTTGAACTTTTCAATCAAATTTCGTACAACTATCTCATGAATAAAAATTGAGCAGATTTTTTGAGTTTAATATTGTGTACATTCATAAAAGTCTGATGAAAGACAAAACATATTAAAAAAAAAAATGCTGAGCATATGGTGTTAGTCACGCGTTTTTTTTTTGCTATTTTTCAGTGCAATGAACTAATTAATGTAAGAGCGCCTCGTTGCATTACGTCACGTATTGTGGATTTGGACAAATCGCGTTTTTTAATTGTCTCCCTAAAAATTAAAAATTAATAAAGCTTTGCTTTACATTCAGCCTACTCAAGTAAAAATACTGTATTTCTAAAGAGAAGTAAATTCTTGTTTTTAAATCCATGAACAAAACTTATATTTTCTATTCATTAAATTTGCTGCAATTTAAGCTTCAACTTCGTTTCTTTTCATTTCCTCGAAGGACAGTAGAAACATTTTTTATTTTATTTCTTTATGAATTTATTATTTTTTTGAAAATCTTAAAAGAATAATTGGCAACGCTAATTTTCTTCTGTTGTTTAAGAAAGTCTGTCTTAATAATTATGACAGATCGAAATGTTTTGAATGTAAGCAAACACTTATTTGTACATCGAAAAAAGAAGAATCGGTAAACAGTGTAAAGTCAATGATTCAAATTAATTTTATTAAACTCTTTAAATAAGCGTGACTAAAAGTTAAAAAAGAAAAAAAAAGAAAGAAGGAAAAAGAAAAGAATTGAAAACAATACACAGAGAGAGAGATAGGAAACAGAGACAAAAATATTTTTTTTTTCAACTTACAAGAGAGAGAGAAATTGTTATCAGAAATATTTGTTACGAAATTCTGAATCGTTCAAATTTATTTTAAGGAAATTTCGTATTTAGTGTTAGGAGCATATTGGAATTGAAAGAAATATATTTTCTTAAAATAGAGGTTTTGTATATTTTTTGCTTCGTACTGTGTTAAGTAAAGCTTGCGACTAAAAAAAAAATGATAGTGCAGGGACGTCATTTCAAGTTTTTCCAGGGTGGGGGGGGGGGGGCAAAGGGTCCAAACACAATGCAATTTCATCGGAAAACATAAAAAACCACGCCTACTTTTATGTAAATACATTGATTTTTCAAAGTCGGGGGGGGGGGGGGGGAGGGGCAATTGACCCCCTGACCCCCTAAATGACGGGCCTGTGATAGTGGGCAGTGGTCAGTGAGCTCCGAAAAGTTAGTGGCCACTTTGGCACTGTTGTTGGCCACTTTGAACCAAACTCCAAAATTGTAGTCCCACTTCACTTCATTCTGCATATAGTAATATTACACTATGTACTTGCATATATCTGAACTAAATTACTATGTATAAAAGAAAAATGTTTAAAAAAAAACGTACAAAGTTTTCCTAAAAAAGAAAATTAATCATTTTAAAATCCAAATAATAAGACATTATGCAAAAAATAAATAAACTTAAACGCACTTGCACACTGAAATTAAAAATAAACATTTAATTTAATTTTCTGATTAATCATAAATTTGGTCATCTTTGACTATTTTTTTAACAAAGTTTCATTGCATTTTCTAGATTGAAATTTTGTATTTAGATGTTTTGTATAGCAGATGGGTTTATTTTCTCTCCAAGTTCACATTGACCGGCAGTGACGATGCTAATAGCCATTATCTTTTCATAATCGGCAGTGTGTACTTTTTTCGGAAAAAGTAGGTCGCCAGTTTGGCGATCAACATGAAATCTTGTAGTTGCCATAAAAAACCTTTTAGTCACCTTTTAGTTAGTTAAAATAACAATGTATGATAAGCCACCATTATTATTGTCGTATTTGTCTCCAGTATTGCATCCAAAAAATATTTTCAGGAGGGATCCCGCATTTGAAGTACGTCAGAACTAGCATTCAAGGGGCCTTAGAAACCCTTTTGAAGTACCGCTGTGTATGACTTTGAACTGGTTCCAGACTCGTAAACTCTAGCAGGAATATTTATTACCTCCTCCCACACCCAGCCCCACCAATGATTTTATTTCTGACTTAATTTCAGTGAAATCTCTAAACGTTACAATGATCTTTATAGACATAAAACACTTACTCCAAAATGAGTCCGTGGTAAACTCAGAAACTACCCAACCGATTTAGTTTCAATTCTTACAGCAGGTGCAGGTTAGCGCGGGGAAGGTTGTTAGACCAGGTCGGAAAAAATTCGATCAATAGTTCTTTTTTTATTCGAAATCTAAAATTTTGACCCAAAAAATGACTCTATCTGGAAATAATTATCGTACGGTCTTGATCTTGGTCTCATTGGAAAAATTATGAAAAACCCTATAATAGAACATTGTCTACCTACGGTACCGTGAAGAGGATGTAGAAAAATCACGTGGAAACGAATCATACCCGCTTAAAGTTTGTAAAAGTCATATTTTAATTGCTGTTGTCATTTTGTTCAAACGTAAAAATATTGACTTCGACATTTCAATATGAAGTGAACTTAGCCAAGACTCAACTCGATCTTTACAGTTTTCGGGATTATGTTTAAATGTTTTGAAGGGCAAAACATTACTCTTTCTCCATTTTTTTTTTCATTTTTTGCACGAACGCAGGCCGATTGGGCACTGTTAGTTTTCTCTACAAATATGAAAACTTACAATCTTGGCAAAAGTTATCTCTTCAGTTACATTCCTAATTCCTAATTCTAACTGCTTCTCTTGTGCTCTCCAGTGCCGCCGAAGCTGATCCCGCTGCCCCGCAGCGCGCAGCTGCGCAAGGGGGAGCGCTACCACGTGACCTGCAGCACGAGCGACGGCTCCCCGCCCCTCACCTTCAGCTGGTCCAAGGATGGAGAGGGAATAGAGGCCCGAGAGCAGCCCCCGGACCCCACCGAGATCGCCATCCGGAAGCTGGACGACTTTTCCTCCTCCCTGGTGGTGGAGGATGTCCAGGAGCAACACAGTGGGAACTACAGCTGCACGGTGGCCAACGCGGCTGGCAGGGATACTGGTACCACCAGCCTACAAGTGCTGTGTAAGTAGTCCAAGAAGCTGTATGTGGTATTTATTGGTTAATAACCTCTTGTGTCACGAGGCATTTGAAAGTATCTTCTTATACCAGGTTTGGATTCAATTACGAGAAAATGTAATTGATTACAATTATGATTACGAACATGAAAAATAGGGGATTAGAATTACGATTATGATTACAGTCCTCTGCCAATTCGCAATCACGATTACAACGACGATTAGATTATGCAAAAAATGTAATCGGTTACGATTATTATATGCCGATTACAATTTCGATTACACGATAACAGCTTTGAGAGGAATATATATCATATATATATATACAGGGTGTCCACTCCAATCGTGGACCAATAGCTAATTTCTAAACCGTTAGAGATAAGCATATAGTTTATTTAGGAAAAAATCTCCAAATTACGAAAGGAATTTTGGGTATATTCAATGTTTTTCAAAAAATCAAATTTTGAAAGAGCTACGAAATTTAAATTTTTATACAGCCCCCCAATCCTATCAATCATATTTAGTAAAACATTCTTGACACTGTAACGTTTAAAACTAAAAAAAAATCACTCTTCTACCACAAAAATTGACCGAGTTATGACGTTTTGAAAAATCAAGATTTTGCATTATTTCATGACGTCATTGAGCGATTGCTTAAGGGACCGTATGCGAAATCCTTCAAAATCTTGATTTTTCAAAACGTCATAACTCGGTCAATTTTTGTGGTAGAAGAGTGATTTTTTTTTTAGTTTTAAACGTTACAGTGTCAAGAATGTTTTACTAAATATGATTGATAGGACTGGGGGGCTGTATAAAAATTTAAATTTCGTAACTCTTTCAAAATTTGATTTTTTGAAAAACATTGAATAGACCCAAAATTCCTTTCGTAATTTGGAGATTTTTTCCTAAATAAACTATATGCTTATCTCTAACGGTTTAGAAATTAGCTATTGGTCCACGATTGGAGTGGACACCCTGTATATATATATCAGAGGCGTGCCGTCTGGGTAGGCAAGGTAGGCAGTGCCTACCCGTGAAGAAAACATACCATTTTTTTAATTTCAGTGAATGACACGTATAATGCACTGATTTGGAAATATTAAGGCATTAAACAGCGAATAGAGCAGAAAAAAACCCGAAAATGTTCATTTTCCTTCCTTAAAAAGCACCGACTACCGCTGCTTTTCAACCACGGTATCTATACTGTGCGTAGTATTAGGAAGTGCACGTGCCCCGCACTTTTCTCCCCTAATGTTCGAAAAGCGGCGACGAAAGGCTGTCCGAAAAGTGCCTTTGCGGTTTCTTCTGCTCTCCGCCGAAACTTGACTGCGTCATGCGCAGAACTGTGCCTGTAGAGTTTGTGGCGTTTCTACGGTCTAGACGTCTTGATACCGTCTTTTGTACAGTACTGTTGAATGCTTACAGTTTGCTATCTCCATTGTCGTGTTTATTTTTTTATCAAATACAGTAATTTTCAATTGTTTTAGGTTTTTTTTTGTATCTCGCTTTTTCGTAGGATTAAGTTGAAACTGTATCCAATATGGAAATGAGATATATAAATTATATGGATATATGCAGGCGAATATTTCTGCATATATGTATATAATATGTATTGTAAGTAAACATCTTTCATATTCATATTATTTTATTGCTTTTCACATTTTATGCGTTTTTAAAGATCTATATTGTTCTACAAATCTGCACACCCTCCTACCCTAGGCATTCATTGACGGCACGTGCCTGATATATATATATATATATATATATATATATATATATATATATATATATATATATATATATATATATATTTATACAGAGGAGGATTCAGAAAGTTTTGTTAGGGGGATAAAATTTCAGTCCACCCTATTAGTTAAGCAGAAGGAAAACGTTTGAATCCATACTTTACATCCCCCGTCCCTCCCCCAAAAGCCCTTTTTCGAGTATACGGCTGTTTATTTAATGTACAGACTTTCGTTCGACAAAGCCGTAAGAAGTCTCATCCTCCCCCCTTTTCTCTTTTTGTATCTTTTTTAAGGAAAAATTACCACTTCACCCGAAGGTTTTTTAATTTTTTGAAATAAGTTGGTCAGTATGTTTTACGAACTGCCTGCAAATTTAGTTAGGTAACAGTTTTTAATTTTTTATGAAAAAAATTATCAGAAAACTAATGTAGAATGATAAATAAGTGCAGTCTGTGTGAATTGTGTGAATGGACTTTTTTAAAAAATATTTTTTTTTAACAATTTGAAGAAGTTCAGCTTTATTGATATTATTTGAGCACGTATGTAGTCCTTGACGCTTTTTGATCATAATTATTTGTCAACTTAGTGCATTTTAAATTTTTCGAAATCTTAAATAGCACATTACTTAATATTTCTTTTATGTGTTTATTATGTGTCACTAGATGGCAGCATCGATGTAGTTTTTACCCTCATACAGGAAAAATGAAAAAAGAGATAAGTAAATCAGAATAAAAAAAAAGTCGAGATAGCATTGAAATAAGAAAAAAAAAAAAAGGTTGCAATTATAAATCCGTCTCATTTTACATTCAACCACTTCTTTGAAAGCGCGTTTTAGCTCTTGCGGATTCGGGAAGCTTAATAATGAAGTCAAGTTTGAAGTTTCGAGGGCAAATTTGTGATATTATGACAGTTTAGGCAAGAAAACAGTTTTCTTATGATAATTTCGTTTTCCTTTTCATTGTATCTAAATGGTTGTTCCTTCCACCTCCTCCCCATGATTCACTTCACTGGAACAGTCAGTTCCATTCATGCATATATTAAAATAGCAGGATAGGTAAAATATAGCTTAAGACCAAAAGTTCTGGAGGAAAAACCTCATTTCTTCTGCTGCTCCCTCCTATAGTTATTTCTCATGAAAACCGAACTTTACTTTTTGGTTTTACATTTTTTTTTCTGACAAAATAAATAAAATAAAAAATAAATCATAGGTTTGTAAAGTTTTGAAGAACGTTTTTCTAGCTCGAATTACTCAGCGATAATAAGATAAAACAAATATTGTATCACAAAGAAATTTTCAAATTTTCATTTCCGTCGCACTATTATCAAACGATATTAAAAAAAAAAAAAAAAAAAAAAAAAAAGAAAGAAAGAAACGAAGAGAAAAAGGTGGGAAAGGAAAGCTAATGAAAAACAGTACGATGCAGTTTGACGAAAATGAAATTTGCTTGCATTTTCTTTCTTAATAATTTTTTTAACAACCTCCGGGGGGGGGGGGGGTTGAGGCAGCCATTGCTTGTTTTGAGAAGGGCAGTTACACCAAAGACTACTTACCCAAGCCAAACGCTCGCCGCCTTGGATTCTACAGACAACCTTTCTTATTTTTGAAGATTAGAACCTTTTCTGCCAATCTCGAATTAAGGTGAAAATGTATGTTTTGGACAAGATAAGTTGTCTGAAATTGATATATTGATAAAAGTTGACTGCTTTTGTTTTCGTATTTATTACAAAGTTTCGAAATATTCGTTCTCCCCAATCGGCCATTTACTTATCTTCTTATCAATTAAGTATACAAAGCAGAATGTTTTTTTGTTATGTGCGATCTTAGCTCCCATCTCCTCGTGAGAGAACTTCCGAAGTAACATAATAGACTTTGTAAAACAGCAGCCGAAATCTTTGTACAGCACTGTAAAAAATGAATGTTATTTTTACAGTATAACACAGCTAATTTAAAAGTAATAAGCTGTAAAAATGGCTAATTTTACAGTAATAAACTGCAGAATTGGCAAGTTTACAGTTTCACACCGTGCATTTTAGTTTTAAACTGGAACCTCTGCTGCCAGTATTATACTGTTGTTTTTACAGTATAACACAGCTAAATTTTACGGCAATAAACTGTAAAATTTCTAACTTAACCGTACGAAGTTGTAAAATTGCTAGCTTTACAGTTTATTTCTGTGAAATCTAACGGTTTTAAATTGGAACTTTGGCTGCCAGTATTATACTGTAAAAACAACAATTTAATTTTTGCAGTGTGTGAAACGAAAAACAATCGACTACATTTTAAAAAGTACAAATATATGCATTTAAAAAGAGTATAAAACTCGGAAAACAGCTGTTTCGGGGCTGTAAAATGCAAGCCCCATCATCAGTGCATAAAAACAAAAAGACAAGTTCACATGCTAAAAGACAGTCAAGTGAACTGGGAAATGGAAGACAAACAGGAATGAATAAGACACCCGGCAGCTACTACTATGGATGCACCGATTAATCGACCATAGGATGTCGTCGGATGTTTGTGCATCCATAAGCTCACATTTCTTTTTGCATTGAAGAAGGCGTTTCTTGTAACGCCGAAACACGTGTCTGTAGCATCCCTGTTTATTTGTGCCTTCTTAACGTTGTAATTTTCTCTGTGTAATTAATAAGTTTATTGACAGTAATAATAATCCTCACAGTTGATATACCGTAAAATGGGGTGAATCGGAACACTTTTCAGCTTTCATTGTAAAAAAAGCAGTTAAAAGATTTTTTTTTTAATTTGTTTTTTTGGGTAAAAACTTCGGTCTTGCTTTACTTTTGATATTCCAAGCAAAGAAAAAACATTTTGAACAATTATTATTGAAATATATAGGAAATTATGGGTGTTCCGAATCACCCCGCTGATAGGGGTCAATAGGAACACATGTTAAAATTTTTACTTTTTTCACTTTAACCTATAATAGGTCTCACAAACATGAGTAATATTGATGGGGGAGAATAAGAACAGATAATTACTGCCAAATAAATGTTTAATTTCAATACCAGTAAACGTTTATAATTTGTCAAAATTCAAAATAATTTTTAACCTTTGAAAAATGAAAAGTAATTTTAAGAAATGCTTTTGAATTGAAATACAAATATTTAACATGAATGGAAGTCACTCATGTAGTCCACAAATATGTACTTGTGCTTAAAATTAGCAATTGTGACTTGGCTTAAGTTTTTTCATAACATCTCCTGGGATAAACTCTGCCTTTTCTTTAGTTTCTTGAAATGTCTGGGTTTCGGGGATTGTCCTGAAAGATTTTTTCTCTTATTCATCACTGTATGTGTGCTGGACTTTTTGCTACATAAAGTCTGACTTTCCCCTATGTATTTTAGGTAAAAAGAAGTCTCCTAGAGCAAAAATATTTTTAAATCTGCAACTTTCTGTCATTCTAAGATCTAGTTGCTCACGAGAAGGAATAAACAGTAATAAATCCTTGTCCTTGTCTTGATTAGAAGAATTGGGGTTAGAATCTTGATTTTTCAAACAGTTTTCTTCAAATAAGTTTGAATTGGAACAACAGAACTAAGTGTTCCGATTCACCCGCAAATTTTTTTCCTATGGCATTTTTCAGAATTCTTCATTTTTATGACACAATTTATAAAAAATGTAAATTCTAATGTGGTATTCTGTTCTTCAGATACATGTATAATTGAAACATACCACTCTTAGTTTTTAAATATAAGAAGGTTTGTTCATGCATATGAAGTTTTGCAGTCTATGAAAATGTGATGTTTTCTAGCCTCCTTAGAAGCCCGTAGCGTTGCCAGATTGACAAAAGTAATTTTTTCCTACTTCCTATGATCTTACCTTTTTAAAAAAAAATTCATGGCGAAAAATACCCAATAGTATATTTATGAAGAATTTCTTTGTACGGTGGGGAAGTTTTGTTCCGATTGACCCTGCTGTTCCTATACATCCCATTTTACGGTAAAGTTTTAATAAATTATCTTTTTGCCATTTTGAATAAATATACATATAGACATTAGACAAGGTTGTAACATTTTTTACGTGTCGATACTTTTCACCTTAGCATAGTGCTTTTAGATAACTGGTAATTTTCACAAGGAATAAAAGTCATTAGAATGCTCACCACAGACTCCTCTAGTTTCTTGTTTTGAATTTTCTTATCTAGTTAACATAATTAACAATGTGTTAATGTAAGATTATTGACAATAACATGAAAATTGGTTCTATGAAATTGGATAAAATTTTGACATTATTTCGAGAAAATTAGGAAAATGGAAAAAAAAAAATCTTCTCTCAGAAACATATTACGATTTCTTCAATCGGAATTGTAAAAGTAAGAAAAAAACTGATGGGGAAATTGGTAGCATTATTAAAAACAATAATCATTATCATTAATAGCATCAGCCGATTAATCGCCCGATTATCAAAAGTCGATTAATCGGTAATCGGCCAATTTGCTTATCGGTGCATTCCTGGCTACTACGTCCTTTTGTTTGTGCCCGTCTTTTTGTTTTTTTTTTTGCACTGATGATCGGGCTTGAATTATATAGCTGTTTGCAAAGTTTTAAACTATTTTTAAAGGTGTATATTTGTACTTTTTAAAACATTGTCTATTTTTACTCATAATAGACTTTGTTTCACAGCTTGTTTGTACACATCAAAAAATGTTTTTATTTAAATTATATATTCAGTAAAAAATTACTAAAGACGCTACTGAATTCTTTAAACATAGTGTTTTTTCATGTGAGATTAGCAATTTCACGTTCAAGTCTTTCTTCTTCAGCTTTAAAACGCTATTAATTCAATGTCGCTTCTCCGACGGACAATAATTTTCACAAAAGTAAAAATTAAGTTTTTGACGTTTTCTCTGTACTTTTCCACGCGTTAATTACCAATCAATTACTTTTCAAATTTATCATTCGAAGTAATTCGTGAGTCTCAGAACGTTATACAGCAACGGAATGATTTAATTTTTTAAGCTCCCAAACATGCTAATTTTTCTGATAAATACATTAAAAAAAATCTGCATACTTTTCTTTCAAAATGTAGTGTCTTCGTATATCAAAAGTCCGTCTAACAATTTCAAGTAATACTTTTATTTTTAAGTCAGTTTGATAGGGCCGTATGAGCGACGATCTGTTTCACCTGGCTTATTCTGCCCATCGACCAGTGAAAACTAAAGTTGTTTCCCGGATGTAAGGAAGAGACTTTTAGGACATATATATGACAAATTGACAGGATTCCAAAAAAAAAAAAACGGATGTCGTGTTCCATGTGTGTGTGTGTGTTTTTTAAAGTAAAATCGAAGAAACAGGCTGGTATCGTATTTAAAGGAAAATTGGTAGTCAAGGAAACATATCAACGTTGAATTAGTATTCGAAAATCATTTAAAAAGTTTAAGTATAGATTTTGGACATTCAAATCAGTTTTCAGAGAGTAGAATGCATTTTCCAAGCAATAAGAAAATGTGGATAATGTCCAATGGACAGTAGCCACGGATGGACAGTGTCCATCCGTGAAAGTCGTGCCTCGCACTCCGGGACCGTTCCACTTAAAAAAGGGGTGATGGGTTGTGGGTGAAACTTTCAGAAGATTTTAATTTAAAACTTACATTTGCTATCCTTTTGACGCATTCAACTGAACTACGTTTTTGAAATGAGCATCGTTCCACGTTGTTTGATACGGCTCAAAATGCTTCTTATTATTCTCCCCTCATTGTTATCTTACCTAACACCCCTATTTTGGTGAGATTAGAGAAGACCTGACGCATGCGTACATACGCGGAAGATTTTACCTAAGAAAATCAGACAGTACTGTAGGAGTTGCATCCGTTTCATTTTGAAAAACCATTCGGTGTTTTACTTGAGTAAATTACTCTTAAGAAATTCTATAATTGGGAGGGGACGATGGAAAGCGCCGTTTTCCGAAATATTTGATTTATTATATTACAAATAATTTAATTTAATGTAAATTGGTTTTGAAGCACTCTTTAAGAAATGTCTACTTTTAGATTAAAATTGGCAGAAATAATTTAACAGACCTATTTAGGTCCAATAAAAACCGTCGGCTATGACACATACTATTTACCCTATATACAATTGAGTTTCTCTACTTTCTCACAACCAGAGCACAGCTGTCAAGGGACTTTTTGTTGAGAAGATTTTAAATTTCAGCAATTCTTTTCAATATTTGTACGTTTAAAGGTAAGCGAAACAAATTGTAAAGAGGAATTTCAGGGATAAAATTCTTAATTGAAATTTTAAATGTGAACCGAAAAAAAAAAAAAAAGAAATATGAGATAAAGAAATAAATTTATAACTGAAGTAAGAACACATTTTACAGTTAGTTCTCTACAGAGGTTGCAAATTTTAAGCTTTGGTAAAATAAATTTTCATTGCTTTTTAATTGTTGGCACCGAAAAAAAAAAAAAATACAAAAATAAAACTTTGGGATAAAAACTACGTCGTAAAAAATGAACTACATAAAAAATAATATCATTTGCAGATTTTCATTAGTTAATAAGTACTGTATACGAGCTAATTGAACTAATCAGTCAATACATTCCCTTCAGCAAAATATTAAGTCTATGAAATAATTTCTTTCTAAGTAACACTATTTTTTTTATTTTTTGAAACAAATAACAAAAAAGTATTTTATTTTTTATAAAATAAGTTATTTTCACATAAGTTTCAGATCTAAAATAGGCAATTTTGAAATCACTGTAACGTGGGCGCAAGCAAACCCTTGTGTTTGCATGTGTGCTAGAGTCAAATCAAACTTTAGATCGAAGTCCTATACTCACAAAAGGATTGAGTCATTATATGAACAAATTCAAAAATATCCGGGCGAAAAAGGGCGTTTTTGAAATAAGAAGGTGAAATTTCCTAACTTTTTGATAAGGTTTGAGAAAAGAGTGTGAAATGTTTGCTTTTGATTAAATTCTTTGGATGATTTGAATTGAACTTTATTCCATTGTTGAATGGGTTTAAAGAGATCCGTTAAACTATTTCTAATTCTCGTTTTTCTTTTCTTTTTATCTTAACAGCATTGTTACGATTCATGAAATAAGAAAATCTTATTTCGCTTTTCCTTATATTTTAATTTATTCTGGTACGTGTTAATTTTTTCTTAAAGTCAAATTTTTACTTTTTATCTCAATCAAGTTTGAATTTTGCTTGTAATTTTATCCCGTTATTTAATTCCCGTTAATTACTACCCCGTTAACCATAAAGGTTCACAGATAAGTATATAAATTATATTGATACACAAGTGAATAATTCATTAAATGTTTTTTATAGCAATGCACATTGATAGAAAGCTCATTATGAATTTTTGAAATATTTGCTACTCATTTCTTCTTTCATGGTGGTGGTTGGAGGAGGTTGGGGGAGGGGGGCTGCAGGCTTTTTTGTAACCACCATTTGCTATTTTTTTTTCTTTTGAATATTTTCCTCCATTTTTTTTCAAAACTATCAGGCATTGATGTTATTCTCTCACTATATAATCTTTGATTCATTTACTTACATGATTTTTTCAATGCCCATTAACGTACGTTAATAGTTTTACTTTTGGCTTAGCTGTCCCTTCTAATAAATTCATCAGTATCAGTTCAGCTGTTGCTCAAATCGTTTTCTGTGCTAACATCAAGTGATTTTCATTTCAGAAAATATTCATTGTGTATCTATTTTATACGAATTTATACTTACTTGCGTGCTCTAACTGAATGTTTAATACGTATTACAGTCATCTATATTTTACAGCAAAGACTTCATTTAACAATGATTATTTGACAACGTTCATTGCAAAACTACTTTAGGTCGCTAAAAGATTCGCGTTTTATTTTCAAGCGTAAAAGCATTCCATTGAGCCTAGCTTTTTGCACTAAGGTCCAAGCATCACATTAACGTAAAGCAGAAAAATAAAGCAGAAACGTAAAATGGATTAAATAGTGTTCCTCCTATGGAAAGTACCCGGATTTTCGGTTCCTGCCTTCAGTTTCGGTCGCGTTTTCCGCTGATGTGGAGCAGGGTCCTAACGCTTGATGGTTTGACTATCAGGCTCTTTTATTGGGGCCGTGGTGGCCCGATCGGTAAGGCATCGGACTCGTGTCCGGAGGGACCAGGGTTCGAAACCCAGCCGATCAAAGATCCACCGCCTTGATTAATGGTGGCTGGGAGGCGTTAAAAATGTCGTGGTCACAAAGTCCTCCAAGTGAAACGATACCTCTGGGGGTGCTGGACCCTAGGGTTTGCTCGACCCTAGGTTCTGGTTCAAAATTAAGAACAGAGCGCTCTTCAGGGCCCTATCCCGGTTAAACCACGAAGCTGTGGTAGGTACGGGGGACCCTGGAGAGTGTGAAGTGAAGGCTCTTTTACTACTAAACGGTTTGAAATCTTTGTACGGCCATGATAACCAGATTGGTAAGGCATTGGACTCGCAATTGGAGTGTTCTGGGTTCGATATTTTCACGTCGAAGGTCCTCCATTTACGCTTACGATGACTAGGGCGCGTTAAAAATATGTCGTGGTCACAAAGTCCTATAAGTTTTTATTCTAAATCAACACCTCTGGAGGTGATGAACCATGAGTTATTCGGCTTCTGACTTGGTTCAAAATTATCAAAATGTTGATAGATCTATCTAATAAATCATCTATGGCGTGCTGTCTGAGCTAAATCGGAATTCCACTTTAATGGTGCTTTCTAAAACGGAATCCTTATGTTAGGTAGCATTGCTACTCGGGGTCAGATACCCTAGTGGTTTCAGCAACTACAACAACAAAAATGAAAACAAATCGTAGTACTGTCTGAGCTTAGGCAACGTCTTCGGCGCATTTACGCATGCGTCAGATCTTTTCTGATCTTACCAAAATAGGGGTGTTAGGTAAGATAACAATAAGGGGAAGAATAATAAGAAGCATTTTGAGCCCTATCAAACAACGTGGAAAGATGCTAATTTCAGACACATAGTTTAGTTGAATATGTCAAAAGAAATTTCTTTTGACATATCTGTACCTCAGAACCAGACTAACGTAAGTCCATTTTCGTCATTTTTCAGTAGAGGGGAAAAACGATGTATTCGACAATCGTTTTTCCTCTCTATCGAAAAATGACGAAAATGGACTTACGTTAGTCTGGTTCTGAGGTACAGATATTTGCTTTTTAAAAAGCAAATGCAAGTTTTAAATTGAAAACTTCGGAAAGTTATCATCCACAACCCATTTACCCTTTTTTAAGTGGATTTGTTCGAGAGCGCTAGGCGCGGTATTCACGGACGGACAGTACAGCAAATTCTTTTCCATTTTTCAATGACCGGTGTTCCAAAACTCACTAACAGCTTCAATCAAACTCAAAATTCATCCCGTTAGAAATTCATTTTACACTTTTGATGAATGCCCCATAGTAAGAGCCCTGCTCCACATCAGCAGAAAACTGACTAAAACCGATGGCAGAAACCGAAAATCCAGGTACTTTCCATAGGAAAACTATTCAATCCAATTTACGTTTCTGCTTTCCGTCGATGTGGAGCTTGGCCCTAACACTTACGATATCGCAATCGAATCACTATCCCCAAACCACGAGAAAGCCCACGGAAGGAAGTGACTCGTTGATGACTTAACTCGAAACTGATTCACCGACCTTGGAATTCTCAACAAGAGCTTTCCGAGTCTTTGAGGAAACTGGGGAACGAGGACTTAAAATCTGATTACGAATTGTGATTTCACACGCAGCTGCCTTTCGTCAAACAGGGAAAAGCCTGTTCGATAACAATGGCGGGAAAGTAGATTTTTCCTGCCAGGAAAGTCGTAAAGTTGGACGCAGAGATAGCAAAGTTAGCCTCTCCTGACAAAATGACGGAATAACATAAATAAATTATGCTGCCTTTTTCAGCGTAAATGTTACCCAGCTATATAAGCTATTAAAGGGCGTATTTTATATGTAACGACAGTTTCAGAGCTTTTTAAAGAATCATGAGCTTTTTTAACAGTTTCCCTAATACGGGTTGCGGGAGGGGGGGGGGGCTAGAGCTCGTAGGTAAAATAGGAAAACAGTAAAACTATAAACGGTTAAATTACTGTCTGTCCATGAAAACCGCGCCTAGCACTTCCGAACACTTCCGCTTAAAAAGGGTAGATGGGTTGTGTGTGATAACTTTCCGAAGTTTTCAATTTACAACTTGCATTTGCTATATCCTTTTGACATATTTAACTAAACTATGTATTTGAAATGAGCATCGTTCCACGTTGTTTGATAACAGTTCAAAATGCTTATTATTAGTCTTCCCCTTACTGTTATCTCACCTATCACCCCTATTTTGGTAAGATCAGAGAAGATCTGAAGCATGCGTAAATGCGCGGAAGGTTTTACCTAAGAAGATGAGATGGTACATGGCTGTTCAAGATAAGTTTGAAGTAAAATGGAGTTTATTTGTTTGAAAAATGTATCAATTAGAAGTATTTTTCTTCAACGCAAGAGCTAAATAGCTCAAACAGTTATGCAGGGACGCTCCGAAAAAAATTTTCTTTTTTTTCCCAAAGAATTGCAGTTTGGCAATGCAAACTCCCAATTGCCGATTCGACAAAATTCGCCGAATAATTTTTTTAGAATGCCAGAGTGACTTCCTGCTACCTCCCATAAGGACATTAATGATTTTATGTTGTGTTACGTGTTTTCTTCTGACAATTTCACCTTTACTCATTAGTGTCAATTAAAAAGTCACAGGATTAACAACTTTTGCAGAATTCAAAGTTGACGCAATATTGTATATCTTTTCTTTGTGAACCTAATATAATTCCAGATATTCTAATAATTATTTACGGGTTTTCTGAATTATCTAGCGCCTAGACAAAATGAAATTCTAACTAACGTATTTCCAAACACATTACGTACGCATTCTTATATGATTCTGAACGCAGAATTGAATCAATAGTAAAAATCTTCTGTCAGAACTGATTCTATCTATTTTGTCCACTGAGTTATAACGTTCCTGTTTTATAGAGAAAGATCACTCAAGAACAAGGGCGGAGAGATCTATCAAGGGAAGGGCGATTGATTTAGTTACGTACCCTCTATCACACCACCTTGGTTTACAAATGTTGACCTCATGTGTGTTTGGACTTCTATTGCGAAAAATTTCCCGAGGAGAGCCCTGAACCTCCCTTCTGCTAGCATCAGAGATAGTCTAAAAATGCCTTTTTTGAACTTCAACGCTGAAAACTTACCAGTAGTGAGTCTCTCAAGGGAGGGGATATCACACCCATCGCACCTCTCTTGTCCCTGCTCAAGAATAGGATTTAAAGAGTTTTTTATTTTTATTTTTGAAAGACAAAAGAAGAGATGTTCGCAGCAATTCATCGTAGGATGAAATGTTTAATAGTTTGCGTGATCATACATCTTTTCGGTCCTTCGATTTGCAGTATCTATAACAATGATGCCATCCTAAGCTGACTAAAATAGACTTCATTAAATATGGGAAGAAGGTGCTACAATGATAATTACATTCTCTGTCTGTTTCGAACGTTTTGTAGGCGTTTCAAGGCCGACTCTCCTATTGTCTGAATCAAAGTGGGCTTTAGAGGTAAGACGATAATTAGAAAGATTCCGATCTCTTATGAATGCGAAAAACAAAGACCGTTTGAAAGAGAAGATTCGCCATTTTCTTTTCTCCCTTGTTTTATCACAACGACTCCATTTTAAATTTCATGGAGATGCCTGAAAGGTAAAAAGACGCCTTTGAGATACACCAAGCGATAGCTTTTAAATTTGGCTTCGTATTACGTATTTTTTGTAAACCTTTAGATTGACGTTCTTCATATTTTTTTCTTGTGTTCTAATCCACTCAAATAAACTTACTCTTGCGTACGTCTTTTACGCAATTAATTTAAAAAATAAATAAAAGCAGTTATTTTTCATAATTTCATGATTGAATTAAAATAATTAAAAATAAAGTTTTAAATAAATTTCGTTTAATTTAAGCTTGTCACTGCTTTCAAATGATTCAGCTTTGTGAAATACGTTAAAATCATTTGGAAGAATAGAACAGTTATGCGTTTATTATCACTCTGCCGTCATAATTTAAAAGGCTCTAAATCCAAATTTTGCTGCATTTCATTTTTACAGATTTTTTGTTGTTTGTTATAAGATATAGCTATCAAAGAAGTTTAAAATTTTGTTTCTGCAGGGCTCTGGTCATAAGCTAAAACATCTAAAAAAATATAACAGCACTTATGAATGTTAAAATTTATGTCCTCTTTTTCCTTCCAAGCATTTTTTTTCTCTTTGAGATGGGTATTTCGTTCTTAACAGCAGAACTATCAATCAAAAGCAAGGGAAAAGTGTTTCCACACTTTTCACGACAAGCAACTTTTACCTTCCAATTGCTGCAAAATTACGTCAAATCAACGAACAACCCGAAACACAGTCGCTAAACACAATATGTATACAGTAGCGGACTTAGGTTAGGGGGGGGGAGATTGTCGCAATGAGCTTCTGATTCCCCTTTTGTCTCAGAGTTATGTAAAACACTTACCATGCTTAGTTTTGTGTCCCCTTTGTCCGGGGGTTCATACTATAGTCGTCAGGGATGCTTTGCAATTGGGACATTTGCGATATGGTAAATACGTCATTGTGCAAACAAATGCTTGGAAAATTAAAAGATTCGACTTTAAAAATTCGACACTATCGTTAAGCTCTTTTTTTTAATTGAAAAATTGGGTTTCTTGCAACCCAGTTATACGTGTCTACAATTTATTACAATTTGCGCGGTTTCAAATGTTGCTTATTTTTCTTTTAAAATAGATCGTTTTTGGATTCAACAAGCCAAGATCGAAAACCGAAACTAACCCACAGCTTTACAATGTCGAGGTCGAGACTCTAAATTACTGACAAGTTCTTAAAATGACTCATCTGACCCTACTCATCCCTCAATCCTTTCAGAGAAATCTTGCACGATGTATTTCCCCCTCTCCCCACTCATCAAGTCCGTTTCAAAAGCCGAATGTAGAAGTAGTGCTCATTTTCGATTGCCTCATTTTCGCCCGTGTATCGCGACGACTTGCTAATTATCAGTCATTTCGAACTCTCTCTTTCACGCTCCGATGCCTAATGAACTCTTGCCCACACCAGGCTAATGGCAGCAGTCCGTTCCACAGACTCCTCTTACGGCATCCGGTGTCTTCTCCGTGCAGAGAACAATGCCTCGTTTGACATCGCAAAACGGAGTGACATCTAATGACGCCCCCGAGAATGTCACGATCTGGTCTTTCGGAGGAGAAGTCGAATGCCAGGGGTTATTGACAAGTGACTCTTCTCTCTGTCACTCTGACACGAGCCGGTGGTTTGGCTTATCTCTTTATGGGTTTTTAAAGCTATTTATGACGGATTTCATATCGATAGGCTTTGAGCTGGAACAGCGCTGTCATACCTTAGAAGGAATCGAGCAGAAATCAAATTGTTGAAGTTTTTCTTTAAAAATAGTTGTATAAAACAGCATACACATGGGAAACTTCACTGGATTAGAGGCGACAGGATCGCCATCTTGAAAATTTCTACGGGAGGGGGAGAGGGTGACAAAGGGATGCATATTCTATTGAGAAAAAAGAAAAAAACACGCTCACATTAATGAAAATAAATTAGTGCATTTGCATCAATTGATTATGTATTTGTATTAAAAAATTAATACAAATGCATTAATTTCTCAAAGGGGCGGGGGATGCCTCCTTTTGCATTTGCATTAACTGATTATATATTTGCATTAAAAATTAATATAAATAAATGTATTAATTTCTCAAATTGGAGGGTGATGTCCAATCCCCCTCAATTCAAATGTAGAATCTGTTAAACAGCAGATGGAGTATTAAAACAAGGGAACTGTGTCTATTTTTCTTGCTATCTAACACTCGTTAAGATAGTCAATCAAAAATCGCAGTGCTTTTCCCGTCAATACATATGAATTCAGAAAGGTGAACCCATTTGTTCGAATTTTCAAAACACTAATTACGGACAATATAGTTAAATTTGATAAAAGCGGATTTCAGAGAAACAAACCAAATGTAAATTTAAAATTAACAATTCAAAAATATCTGAGGTCTGCTTAAAAATCTCATGCAATCGGGAAATAAAAATAGATAAGATCGTTAACTATATTGTTAACATTCAAGAGGCAAAATTTTAGAAATGAGTCAAAAGTCTGTCAACCGAAAATCATGGTTTTTAATTCAATAAATTTCGTCCATATGCTCATATCTTTTTGAATTGAAAAATTGGGCTCCTTGAAGACCCGCAATACGTGCCTACAATTTATTGCAATTTGTGTGACCTTAGTTGCTGATTTTTTAAAAATTAGGTAGTGTAAAGATATCGATTTTCTTGATTTTTTATTACACTGCTTAACAAGCATATAAATTAATAATAAGTTCCTGATGCAGAACACACCGTTTATTAAATATTTGAGGCATTAACTAGCAACATTCGAAGACAATGTGGGTTTCACCTCTATCCCCTCGTATTCCCACGAAGCTGGAGGGGGGGGGGGGCAATTCGCGTGTCCCTTCGATTTACCCCAATTTCAGAAATTTGGCAAGTATGAGTATACAGGGTCCAATAAAACCCGATCGATTAAAAAAAGCCTTGTCAACTCTTGTTTTCAGAACAGGAACCTTTCAGAAGCCTTGATACGCTAAAGTGGGCAAAAACTCTGAGAAATAATTTGTTTGGTGCCTAATATCAACAAGGCTTGTCTACAGGAGTTTACGATTGAAATAAATAATTAAATAAAGAAATAAATAAAAATGGAAAAGCACTCAATTATCAAATATGATGCAGCTTAATTAATCGAGTTAATTGAAACACTTCTTGAATACTACTTATATATCTTTAATTATATTTACATAAAAGACATACAACATACACTGGCGGAAAAAAAAATCCCAACACCAAGAAAGACTTGAGCTAGATAAACGAAATTTGGTAGGCGTGTTTATACAACTGAAAGATGACATCGATTGAAATTTCGCGCCCCGCGCATAAGTGTGGCGCAGCTGGCGTCACTCGAAACATGCAAATAAGGCTTGTTTTAAAGGCGTGTTGTGAAGCTCGTGAGTATTATTTTTCCGTGAAATTTGACGAATTGCATTCATGTTAGTCAGGAATAGCTTTAAGAAGACGAAGAAGCCATTATCAACAGCTCACCGAGTTTAAACGAGGTCGTACAATTTAGCTATGAGAAGGTAGATTTTCATTTCGCGATATTGCAGAAAGACTTGGGGTGGAATGTTTCCACCATGCATGATTGTTGGAAGCTATGGTCAAGGGATGGTACTACCTCAAGAAAATCGAGTTCCGAGCTGCCACGTGGCATGACTGAGAAGGAAGATCGCCGAATCTTGGGTACGACTGTGGCGCATAGTACTGCATCTGCGGCTGACATTCGAGCTGCAGTTGGTACCGTCGTGACCCAAGGAACGCTAAGAAACTGTTTACTTCAAGAACAGCTCCGACGCAGGCAGCCTGTAGCCGGTATTCTATTGACTGCAAACCATTGCCGTTTTCGACGGCAGTGGTGCCAAGACAGAGCTCACTGGAGGTCGGAGTGGAGATCTGTAGTAATTTTTGATGAAAACAGATTTTGCCTTAGTGCCAGTGGTGGCTGTATATTGGTCAGAAGGAGGCCAGGGGACCGCCTGCATCCAAGCGGTCTACGGCCTAGACACACGGGAGCCACACCTGGAGTCATGGTCTCTGGAGCAATTTCCAACAACAACGGGGGCTCTCTTGTGGTTATCCTAAACTCACTGACTGAAAATTTGTCGTCAGTCTGGTAATTTAATCAGTAGTACAGCCCTTCATGAGTAGCATTCAGGGGGGAGTTTTCCAACAGGATAACGCTCGCCCTCACATCGTTGCTGTAACGCAATGTGCTCTACAGAGTGCTTACATGTTACCATGACCTGCAAAATCACCAGGTCTATCTCCAATTGATAACGTATGGGATATCATTGAACAGCACTTCGAGCATCATCCGCAGTCAGCAATAACGGTCCTAATATTGACACAATAAGTGCAACAAGCATGGCACTCCATACCACAAAGTGACATTCGACACCTGTATGACATAATGCATGCATGCTTTCAGGCTTGTCTTCAAAATTCTGGAGGTTACACCCTCTATTAAATTAACATAATTTCACATTTGCACAGCATTTTCTTGAGCTTAAATTAGCCAGTGATCTTGTACATTTAATCAATTAAACATGTCAACTAGACAATTGCATTACCCAAATTTCATTACTCTACAGTAAATTTTTCTTGGTGTTGGGATTTTTTTTTCCGCCAGTGTATTTATCTGCTAAAAATATTATGTTCAGATAACTTTTTGTAAGTGTGAATGACAGGAGATTCGTAAAAGAACCCTTATAATTGAAGGGGCAAGTGGATAAAGGTGATATGTGACAATTTTTAATACTTTTTACCATGGATGAAGGTGAGAAGTCCATCAGTATCATGTTCCCTTAGTCACAGAAATGGTTGGTAACGAAGAATGCGCCCCCCCCCCGTTTTACCCGTTGAGAAAAATCTATTAAAAATAACATAACATTTTTTTTTTGAAAGCTTTTTCTAGAAATTTAAAAAAGTGACCCCACATCACTTTTGTCTTCTTGCCCTTTAAATTGTATAACGTTTCTATGACTCGACATAAACTGTAAGCTACTACTTTTAAAGACGCGTTCTTAACGCTGACATTTTGGAATAACTCCTCTTTGCATGTATTTAAATACGCATGCTTACCATTCTCTGTTTTGTTTCTTTCTGTAGTTGCTCCAAACTGGGTGCGACCACCAAGCGATACTTCCGTGGAGGCAGGCAACAAAATCACCCTGCACTGTGAAGCCAAGGGCTCTCCCAAACCCACTATCACCTGGAGAAAGAATACAGGTACTTAAACCTTTTTACAAATGAAAAGAAGTTCCTTCTGCAGAAATCTGCTTTTCCGTACACCAACATAAGTGTTACCAATTAAGTCACGCTTTTCCTATTTATTTATGTGTTTTATTCTAAACTAGCGGTACCCGCACGGCTTTGCCCGTGGTATAAAATTAAAAGGTCATTTGGTAATAAATTAATATCGCAGAATGAATGTTCAATTTTAGTTATAATTCAATTGTAATTCGTTAAAAGTATGATATAAAAATAAGCCAAAAGAAAAAATAAGAACAATTTTGTTGTTTACAGAAAAAAACAAAAATCTTACCAAAGTACAAAAGAAGAAGAAAATTTTCTTTCCTATCTTTAAAAACAAAATAATACATTTTTCGAAATGAAATATTTTAGGAAGAACGTTGCAATACTGCAATTTATACGGTATTTTTTATAATTTACCGAGTTTTAATTCCTTGAAAACTGAGAAAAGAAAAGCAGACGATTTTTTTCAACAGTTAAAATATTTTATTTAAATCATTTAAAAAAAAAAAAAGGAGACGAAAAGAAAAGAAAAAAGTAAAAGGAAATAATAATGGTATGTAAGAATGATGAATAAAGAAAGAAACATGACAAAAAATATTCGTAATTATCTACATAAGAATTTTCTGTCACACATAAACTTAAATGATATTTTATTAAAAGTTTAATGAATCTTTCGTTCAAGATTTTTATAATTAATTTCGCAGCTACTTCACATTCATTTTGTGTATTAGCAAATATAAATTTTGCAATTTCAGTTCAAATTATTTTTTCTTCTCTAGCAAAATAATAGGAATAGGGGATATTTGTTTTAAATATTGAAGGTTGAAATACATTTTAATTTAAGAAGCTTCCGTACAAAATAAAAAAAACGAAAGAGAGGGAACAAATTTTCTGTTGAAAAAAAGGTCTTGAATGTGTTTTGTTTTTTCTGTCAGATTTTTCTGCCATCAATTTCGATGTGGTGCACTCGGATGGACGTGTTCGAATCTCCGACGATGGCCAGAGCCTTCGAATACCGGAGGCCAGAAAAGAGGACGAAGGTTTCTACGAGTGCCACGTCACCAATGGGATTGGAGACCAACTCAGGAAGTCCATTCGAGTTGAGGTGCAAGGTAAGGAACGAAAAGCATTTTCGATTCCAAAAGTACTCATTCAAAAGTAAGGGCCATGCTCCACATCAGCGTAAAACGCGACCGAAACTGAAGGCAGAAACCGAAAATCCGGGTACTTTCCATAAGAACACTATTGAATCCATTTTACGCTTCTGCTTTATTTTTCTGCTTTACGTCAATGTGGAGCATGGCCCTAAGAGTATAAAATTGTCATGAAACTAGAAAAAGCACAAATTTGATACTTCAATCGTTTTTCAGTACATTTTCTTATGTGCCTAAAATATTTTATAAAGAATGACTTTGAAACTAAACTCCTCAGGTGATATTAACACCAATCGTATGCTTTCAAGAAATATCACCAAGCGGTAATAATGTATGTAATGATCAATTAACGGAACAGCTTCGTTGAATGTAAATCCAATTGGTCAATTCTGAAACCCGCACTGACGTAACTTGGGCCTTTTATTTATTAATTACTTATTTATTTTGCTTAACAAATATGATCAGTTTAAATACTTCATTCAAGCTTGTGAAATCAATTAAAATTAAGAAAGTGCGTTAGCGGATCTTTCAAAATAATCTTATTAAGGTAAAACCTGACCGATTTTCCGCTTCATCTGGGCGCTTGCAAACGTATCGATGTTGTGAAGAGAATATTCGAAAAGAGAAATCATTTTTCATATAAAATATTTTATTAGAGTTAATTATTTACATTTCGACAATTTACATCTCAAACTGCAACAAAATCAATTCAGAGTGTTCCATCAAAAATCAACTGTGTCTGTTCGTTCCATCAATTATTATTATTTTTTTTATCTCACTTTTTACTTCAGTTCAGTTCAGTTCATTTCATTCAAACTAAGAAAAGACTAAAATCAATCTGCAGACGATTGGAAGCTTAGTTGCAAGAAGAAGAATAAATTAAGCCAAAAGCAGACTGACTTAAACTCATTCTCACACAACATGCTTATGTGCTTATGTATTTCGAATCGTAATTTTGATATCTTCTTATTTCTCTCCCTTCTTTTTACCCATGGAGAAATCAAAGTACATTTTTCGTAAAACTTTTTGAAATGGGATGGGGGAGGGGGGGGGGCTGCTGATTATAATATTTTATATACTGTCGGCCCCGCTTAAACGAATACTGTCGGTTCCAAGAAATATTATTCGAATAAACGGGGTATTCGATTAAGCGGGGATCTTTAACATTACGTCTATGGCATTGGTTCCGAGATATTTTATTCGTATAAGCGAGGTATTCGTTTATCTGTTATCCAATTAAGCGGGGACGACAGTATTTTGAACTTCAGAAGAGTTGCTATTTGTAAATACTGTTTTTTTTTTTACTCAAGCTTATTATATTTTTAAAAAATCCTAACCTTTCATTTTAGCAAGGAGGTTTCAAAAAAGTTACCATACTTACAACACTGGAACGATCCCCATTGCATTTTTTTAAAGAATAATTATAGTTATGAATCAAGGACCCCGAAATGACAGCTCATTCTATTTTAACCTATCATGAAACTACCTAATTGAAGGGCTTGGGAAAGGAAGGGGTTATGTGACAAAACAGAAATTGCGAGTAATAGTTCAAAGTTTTATTGTTGTAGGTGTTGCAGCTTTTTTGTTTTCTGGTTTTGTCGTTAGAGTGCGTATGAAAATGGTCTAATGACGCCTAGTTTTTGATTTACCAAGTTTTATTTGCTTTGTATCCATTGCTTACCATTGTCCAGAGTGTTCATTTTTCAAAATGTAACATAACCCCTTCATCCTCCTAGCCCTTCAATTATATTTCTTAATGACAAGAAACTGACAAGACAAAGAGGAAAGCAATTAACATTCAAATACTGTGCACAAAAATTTACATAATTTTATGTTTATCAGTTCGTGCAAAGTATGCTTTAGGGAAGCATTTTTCTATAATTATTTACTCAGCATTTAGGTCAGGTACTTAGTTCGTCCAAATAAATCATAGAAAGTATAATAAAATAATTTTTATGAGCGGTTAAAAAAAAAGTGTTTCAACATTAAGACTTCTAAGAAGGCCGCATTCACTGAAAAAAAATTCCGAAAAACGTCGGAAGAATCTATTATTCATCTCTAATGGCCAACGACCGAAACAGAGAAAAGTGTTTGGGCAAATCCTCGTTGTAGGAGGGGGCAGACAATGGGTCGCGTGCTTCGATTTAACTCCAAACGATTGTTTCTGGGAGATGCTTCGCAACAAGTGTCATTGTCTCAGAGCTTTTTTCCCTTCTGTGACAGAGTCGGAAAAAGGGAAAATGGATAATGTCTCAATGATTTTTCGGAATACTTGGGCAATATCATGTTGTAAGAAATGTTTCTATTGTCTGGTAATGAATCAAAACAATATACCTACAATGTAAGTTTGCAAATTGGGAGAAATTATAAAAAAAAAATATTTCGATTTTACCACTCTCACTTTTTTTTAACGTCACCTACAAGAATCGCCAATGAAAAAAGAAGCTATAGCGTTGCATAGAAAAAAGTTAAACTGCCGTTAAATATATATAAGATGGTTGCCATGTGTCTTAATGTCTAAAACAATGTCACAGAACACCTTTAATCCCAATTTTTTTTACTATACCTCTTATAGTTTTTAAGTTATTAAGATCTAAAAAGTGCAAATTTGGTGATTTTTTTTTACGTAGATATACAATCACTCATTAAAAGTATTACCTATTTCTGAGTGCCTCAGATTCTGAAAATTTGGTATCAAGGTAGAATTTTTAGGGTATAAAAAGGAAAAAACCTCGTTAAAATACCAAAACAAAATAGCTTTCTTTTATGAGCATCATGGCATGATTTATAGCGATTTATAAATGGTTCGTCAAACAAATCAAAACAAATCTACTTGTCAAAAATTGCCAAAATCAAATTACTTCATTAAATTGAAATAAACTGTGAGAAAAAAAAAAAGATGTGCCTCTTTCCATCTAGATAAGCACGATACGGTTTTCTTCTTAAATTCGGTTTGGACGTTTTGCTAAGCATCTTTTTATCCAGTGAACAAACTATATCGGTATTTTTTTTTTTATCAAGCCTTCGTTATTTCATTTTTTAAAACTTTATTTATTCGGAAAATGTAATAAATTTGATGTTTTTGGAACAAGGCTTCACTAAAATTGTTATCAGAACGCAATGGTTCATCGTCAGAAAAATAGAAATAAAATCTTTATTTTAAACAGCAATGGCACGAAAATGTTAAAGAGCTTTGATACATTTGACTGAAGAACTTCATCACGTAAGAACTCGTGTTTTCAGTTTTCTTGACAACGCCTGTTATTCAGCGAGAGAAAAGAATTCGCTTATGAAAAAAGTTCTGAAACAGAACACAAGAGGTACTAGTGGGAGGCTCGGAATGAGATGGAAGAAGTGAATCATTATTGGATGGAACCAAGAGAGCCTGAAATCATTTTCGCTGTCATTTTGTCAAAGATATACGAAAAAAAAAAAAAAAACAATATGAAAACTCTAAAAAAGTGCATTTGTTATAACACAATTTATAAACTAATTCTAAAAGATTAAGAAAGAGTTTTAACCACCCAATGACTGAAATTTAAAAATGAAAAAAAAAAAAAAGGTTTTTCACAGTAGTAAAAGCAAGAAAACATAAATATTTCAAAGTTTTCAACTAAAATCAAGGCCGCTGACAACCAAGGTGGCCCCTTTTCAGTTTTATTACCGTGCCCCCTCCCCCCATAAGAATTGAAAAATTCATATTACTCAGATTCCGAACCGGGCCCCTAGGTTCTTAGGTTGACATGGCCTCTTGTCGGCTCTGATTAAAATACTTTCTTGCAAAGAAGCGGGACCAATTGAGACTACATATTTCAATTACGTAAATTGCAGGCGATGACCCAGGGGGGGGGGGGTGGAAGTCATGATAAGTTTGACTTGTCTATGTATCTGTCGATCTGTGTATCTGTCTGTGTCACTTTAGCGCCTAAACGGATGGACCGATTTTGAAATTTTTTCTCTTGTTTCAAAAGTGAAGTAATCGAGAGTGTTCTTAGCTAGGTCTCTGCTTTGGACATTAATTGACAAAGATATTAATTAAAAATCGGATTTTTTTTTTTTTTTGCAATTTCTGAAGTGTTGACATACTTGAAAATTTTAAAACAACAGTATCAAATGAAAGAAAATAAAATTCTGCATCTGATAAGATGTGCTTGGAACTTCATTTGATAAGGATGTGAATAGAACTCGAATTATAACGTTTTTTAGCTATTATATGCGTACTAATCATTTCGTTCTTACCTTTCTTCTTGACAGTACCACCTAAGGTTGCATCAGGCCCAGGCACGCTGGTCGTGGAACGAAACAAAGATGTGACCATTCAATGCAACATGACCGGTGATTCGCCGCTGAATATCATGTGGGAGAAAAACGGGAAATCTCTCGAGGACAGAAGGCCAAGGTGAGAGAAATTTAAAGATGATTTGCACCCTATAAACTAACGATTTTTGATGAGTCTCAGTGCTGATATTCAGAGAGTCCGTTTACATGGACTTTAAACAAATAAATAAAGGAAATAGAATAAAAAAATCCCGACGCAGGAAAAGAGGGCGGACTATTGATGGTACAGTAAAATCTGTAAAGTTGACCACTGTGATCAAGTACAAAACTAGTCCTATATCATCTATATCAACCTCTATAAGTTGTCTCTAGAAGTCTAAGTTGTGTGATTGCACAATTGCAGGTTGCAATGTAAACGGGTGGTATTAAAAAGAAAAAAAAAAGAAAAGAGACCCTCTACTCCCGGTTACAAACCACTTCATTGTACTTGTTTCATAAAAATGTCATGAATGTTCAAAATATTTTCAACACTACTTCTGTAAAAGATTCCTTGGATATTCGTTTGGTTTTGAATGCCTTCGAAAAAATTAAATTCCTAGAGTAGCTTCGCATCGAAGAGACCATCTGGCGCAAACTAGGCTTCAAAATTGTATGCGGCAAGACAGGATGCTATATCGGTGCATCGCGCGAAGGCGGCAAAAGGTTAGGGCCTGTTCAGCAGTCCCATTGTCAAAAAAGGTTTCATTGAAAGTTATTTCCTTCAGGGTTTGTTGAATAACCCGGCATTCCAAATTCTGCGAGATTTGCCAAATTTTAAATTTAAGTGCAACAAAAAATACGTTATTGTCAGTAATGAAATGTATTTAATAACTTTATCCCAGGATACAAATCCATGAACTGCCTACGGAGAGAGGAGTGACCACTTCTTTGGTTTTAACCCACGTAGACCGTTCAAGTAGCGGCCTTTATGTGTGCAAAGCAAAGAACAGCTATGGAGAAAGCTATCGAATCATTAATATTGATGTAGTCGGTGAGTTTATACGTTATTTTATTTTCTTATATGTATCTCTTATAAAACTGTATATTCCTATTTTTTTAGGATTTTTTTCACTTGTTCAACACCAAAAAAAGGGCCGTGGTGGCCCGATCGGTAAGGCATCGGACTCGTGTCCGGAGGGACCCAGGTTCGATCCCAGCCAATCAAAGATCCACCGTCTTGATTAATGGTGGCTGGGAGGCGTTAAAAATGTCGTGGTCACAAAGTCCTCCAAGTGAAACGATACCTCTGGGGGTGCTGGGCCTAGGGTTTGCTCGACTCTAGGTTCTAGTTCAAAATTAAGAACAGAGCGCTCTTCAGGGCCCTATCCCGGTTAAACCACGAAGTTGTGGTAGGTACGGGGGACCCTGGAGGTGTGAAATGAAATGAAATGAAACACAAAAAAATAAATAAATAAATAAATAAATAAATAAATAACTGCGGTATTAGTTAAAAATCTCTAGGAAACTGGGATTGCATTAACTTTTCTAGTAACGATTTTCTTAAGTAACACTTCTTACTTAAAAAGAAGTTGTATATCGTTACAAAGTTACTTAAGAAATAGCTGTAGCGTTACTGCACTGTAGAAAAAAACAATATTACTACTAGGAAAGCTCTAGGAAATTAGGATTCCTTAAGCTTTTCTACTAACGATACAGTTTCTTTTTAAACTAAATGGACATCCTTACCTAAGGCAGTCCGGAAAATTACATTGAAAAAAGAGAAAAAGATAGTTATCCCTTTTTAGACTATAGGATATATAATGTGTTTATATATACTATAGGATATATAATGTGCTAATATCTTAAATCACCGCAAGATTGCTTATCCAAACTCTAGAACTACGAATTTGGTTAGAGCAGAAGGGATGAAATTTATTTAGATTTATTATATGATTAAAATAGTTCACATCCCTCCTTAACCCACTATCTTTTATTTCCTCCTCAGAAAGATATTTCACTTTATAGAAGTGATCACTTTAATAGTTCTTACTCTTTTCACTCCTCTAAAATGAAATTCTATTGTCTAAAAAGTTCCAAGAAGTATTATTTTATCGGATATAAGTAATTTATAAGAATGACGCAATTAACGCTTGATCTCACTGGTCCATGGTGGACTAGGGCACCATGCTTTTAGGGGCACCAAAATTGTTTCATTTCTCCCTTTTGGAATGTTTTATTGCCTTTTTTTAGTGTTTCTCACATTAAAGCACTCTTTTACTGTACAAATTTAGTAGAATCGATTTTTAATAAATAGGTATAAAAATTTGATTGATTCTCTAATAGTCTAATACCTATCAACTACTTTGAAAAATGTGCGGTAATTCTTTTGAGAAGGTTTACCAACTTTTATTAAGACCTGAGCAACATTGTGGCTTCCTCGGGCCCTGTTTATAAGTATAAGGGACATTTTCTCCTTGTTATTGAGATTTTAAAATGGTAGTATGAGAAAAAAAAATGTTAAAAATATATACTGATACAATTTCTTTCTTTCTCTCTCTCTCTCTCTCTTTGAAACCCATCGCAAGTTTCCATACACTACTTCAAAGCTTATTTTACTTCTTTTTTAATTTCCTTGCATATAATTTTTATTTTGTTTGTTTCTTTTTTCTTTACTGTAGTTAAGGAACCATGTGAAAATTCCGAAGCACTTCGTTTTTTCCATCACATTTTTTTTCTTTTTGAGCTGAAGGCACAGCCCTGTGAATGGCAGACACCAGTGCTTTTAGTATACCTACACCTACGTAATGACTCTTGTGGAGGACATCCAGTGTCTTTCCTCCCTCGACACCCGAGGCTCGAATGGCGGACATTACGCAAGAGGACGTGTTCCACTGTTTTCCGCGCCCGCTCTTTGTCACGCCATCCTCGAAAACAAATCACCGGCTTAATTGAACTGATTCCCTTTTTCCGCACGCGCAGAGACACCAGCGAAAGAGCCCTTTTTTTTCGCATCTTGACTGAGAAAGAGAGGATTAATAAAATTGCTGAAGATATATTTATTTCAAATTATTTTTCTGCAATATATATGTATTTAATATTTACGAGAATTTTTTTGTAGGGGCACATTTATATTATGTCCTCAACGAACAACATGGCGGTTATTTAAACTCATATTTTCTTAAAATTTATACTGTTGCCCCTGGAGATGGCGCGAAGCGGGGTTTGGACGAAGCGCCGAATACCGAAGCTTCTACCTACTAATGACCGGAGCTTCGGCCTCTGCACATATTTTAAAGTTTTAGCATTGGACATGTAATAAATGCATGCAATCCTATACTATACTAAATACGCTCCAATATTCTTACTGTTACACAGCAGTTTTAGCGTAATTACTCAGTTTCAAATGAATTTCACTTATCAAAGTATTTATTTTTGTTTTGCACTGGTCGTACAAGAAAAGAAGACATTTATATATTTTTTTTAATTGCAATAAGTAGAATGAGCATTATTTGGAGCATAATAAGTATGCTCCATAGTTAAGTTGATTTTAAAACAAAACCAACTCATATGATCAAATATTATATAACTAGAAATTAGCTGCTATTTGCATTTTATGAACCTTATAATTAGAGATGGCGCTACAGTCTCTTGAAAATGGCTGCTGAAAGGGTAAAACGAAGACCAATCCACTTACACCTGTTTAGTCCGACCTGAATTGAGCGAGCTTAATTGAAATATGTTATATCTTTGGCTCTCTTAAATCACCGCAAGATGGCTTATCCAAACTCTAGAACTACGGATTTGGGTAGAAAAGAAGAAAAAGAAAAATGATGCAAAAGCAAATAGATTTTAGATTATTTGTATCTACTAAATTAATTGGAGATTTAAGGAACAGAAATCTAAGCAAATACTCCACATCAAGTGATTGGTTTCTTATCAGAGTGTTAAATTCAGTCTTTGCCTTCAGACCAGACCTTAGTCTGGTCGGTGATATTTTCAGAGACACAACAAGCTTATTTTTATGCACTGAAAATCAAAAATAAACCTCATAAATTTCGTCAAGTATATTTTCACGCTTTGTACCTTGAATAAAAAAAATAACATCGTGAAAAATGAAGTAAAAAAGCAATATGGTTATCAAAAATATTGCACTTGAATGTTTTGCTATTTTTTGAAATTTGAAATGACAAACTTTCTAACCGTCAAAAATTAAAATAGTTCACATCCCTCCTTACCCCACTATCTTTTATATCCTCCTGTTTAGTCTGACCTGTTTTGGATGAGCAATATTGAAATATGGTATCTCTGGCTAATATCTTAAATCACCGCAAGATTGCTTATCCAAACTCTAGAACTACGAATTTGGTTAGAAAAGAAGGGATGAAATTTATTTTGATTTATTATATGATTAAAATAGTTCACATCCCTACTTAACCCACTATCTTTTATTTCCTCCTCAGAAAGTTATTTCACTTCATAGAAGTGATCACTTTTATAGTTCTTACTCTTTTCATTTCTCTAAAATGAAATTCTATTGTCTAAAAAGTTCCAAGAAGTATTTTCAGACTTTAAAAAAACTCCAACAGTACAGGATGCCAATCAGTAACCAATCTGAAAACAGGAACAGATAAATTTTACTTGAGTTTGTACGTGAAGATAAAAGCAAATAAAACAACATTTAAAGCACAATTTTTCAGGAAAATTACAGCCACGTGTTTCGATGTTAAAAGGAATGCCTTTTTCAATGAAAAACTTTGAGCTTGTGGTTGAAAAGAAATTCAACAAATTTCTTTTTTTCTGATGTATAACGTTGTATTTGCTTTCCACCTTAAAACAACGAAAAGAAAGTTTAAGAAAGAACTATTTTAAGTAATAGATTTTAAATAACTGAGTAGTAAATAATAGTTATTTATGTATTTACAAGTTTCTCTCTCTCTCTCTCTTTTTTTTTGAAAATAAATTGAATGCAATTATTATCGAAAACGATTACGTAATTAGAAAATACTTACAAGAGATCCCAAAAGTATTTTTGTAAACTTGGAGAATCATTAAAAATAATAAACAAACAAGACTTCCTAATTTTGCATTTATTAAAAAAAAAGTTTTTTAATTTATCATTAAGTAATGAAAATATTTATTTATTACATGATTTGCAAGGGATATACAAGAGTTCTCAAAAGTATTTTTGTTGACAGAGAATCGTTAAAAATAAACAAACAAGACAAAAATAAAATAGTTTCAATACTAGTTTTCAATCTTCTTTTGCTGGAAAGATTTATCGAGTCATGGCATCAAACGGAAACGGAATGATTTTCTTTTGTAAAAAAGTGTCGTTTTCATCGACATGTTCAAAAACTAAAGCAGATGAAAATTTGTTTAATTCGTAAGGTTATTTTCCTTATAATTCAACCCATATTAAGTGAATTACAAACATAATTTTCATACTTTTGAGATTTTTTTACGTTTGGAATTAATATTTGGTAAATATACCAAAGGTTTAATAAAGCTTGTGGTAAATTTGTTACAGTTATGTTTAGAGTATATTCTGTGAAAACATATTCCTTAACTTACTCAGGTGACTTAAAAATTTTGAATCCACTAAAATTCATAAAAATACCAGTGTCAATACTGTTACCAAGTTTTAAAATGCCACTATATTCTTGAACGTATTTTTTTTAATATAATAAGCATATATTCAAATTGTCAAAAACTCATAGTTTATTCACCCCAATGTTAAAAAATATTAATTTTTTCTCTTCGTCAAATAACGGAAAAACATTTAGTTAACACGTATTTTTTTTTTTTACTTAAAGAGATTCCAGGACAACCAAAAGATTTAATGGTCAGCCAGATCTGGAGCCGTAGTATTCAGCTAACATGGAGTTCGCCCTACCATGGAAACAGACCAATAACAGCATACATTATTCACTATTGGAGGACAGAAGGTAAGAAGAAGATGAAATATTATTTGATTTAAGCTTAATTTTTATCAGTATTATGTTATATTAGTTCAGGGTTTTTGAAAGCTCATGATATAAGTTGCATGGGATTATTTTTGCAGTTTACTCTCCATTATTTTAACAGAGGAAGTAAAATATTTTTATGTCAATAACAGGATTCCATTGGTATTTTAAAAATAATTTAAACTTCTTTATCTTGGAATGGATATGATTAAGTGTTATTGTTTATGCATTCAGATTATAGACATTAGATTTTGCAAGGCGCTTATTTAGATTTTGGTGAAGCAAGTATTTTCCTTGAGCATCAGCAAGCTCATTGCTTCTTTTAAATGAGTTGCAATTTCCTTTTCAATAATCACATGAATTGAATACACTCATTAATTTTTATAATTGATGCTTTAAAAAAAAGAAAAAACATCACTATTACTTGAATACCAATGATTTTCAAGATTTTGATGTGCATGTAATAAGTGTTTTGAATGTTTTATTGTACAGAAAGCGTTGAGTAAATATGTTAGTGAAAGGATTTAAAAAAGAAATGATTCCTTTTTTTTCTCAAAAGATTTAACAATATTCGGAAGAAATGTTTTCGAAAATGGCGTAGGATAACTGCGGGCACTTTAATTAATTGATAATCCTATTTTCTTTTCTATTAGATCAAGGCAATTCCACCATCACGTGCGGGTCAGACTTTACACTAAAAAATGAATATTGTGTTTACAGTAAAATACAGCTAATTCATGGTAATAAACTGTAAAAATTGCCAATTTTACAGTAATAAACTGTAATATTTCTACTTTTACAGCACTAAACTGTAAAATGTTAAATTTACAGTAATAAAATGCTAAATTGCTAATTTGACAGTTTACTACCGTGCATTTTACAGTTTTAAACTGGAACCTCTCTTCTGCCAGTATTATACTGCTATTTTTGCAGTTAAAATTTCTAACTTTACAGTGAAAAACTAAAATTGTTACAATGTTACTAGTTACAATTTTAGTGAGAAACTAAAATTGCTAGCTTTACAGTTTATTACTGTGGATTTCAGTTTTAAATTGGGACCTCGGCTGCCAGTGTTATACTGTGAAAACAACAGTTAATTTTTTGTAGTGTATAATTTCATCAATATTTTGATATAGATCCTAATATTTTAACTGAACAGGAGTAAACATATTTTTGAATGTTTACATTTGATTCAATTGTACTTCTGACAGTTATATTTTTAGAAAATACTGTTAATTGAAATTTAATTTATTTGTATGCGTCAAGTGCGGGACATCTAAAGTCAACCTCTTGTAACGGGCTTTACGAATGAGTTAATTTTTTGCTCTGTTAATTTAGTAACGACAAAATGAATTGCATATTTTGAAAGCTAAGGTTCCAATGCAAATGAAACATAACTCATTTGTTCAGAAATAATAACACAAACCGTTAAACAGTTATGTCTAAAACTATTCCACAAAAAATAGCAAATAATCAAACACGTGACGGTCCATATATTTCATTAAAAAGTAAGAGGTAATGATGAAAATTGTTTCTTAAGAAATCATTCATACGTATG
>JAXGGA010004466.1:0-88126 GCA_038373865.1 Uloborus plumipes | reverse complement strand
ACATTGAAATGAATTCGTATGATGTATTTCGACTTTACTTCGCTTACGCTTGTATGCTCGTAAGTGTTAAAAAGATGTACTAATTGCAATTTGAAATTCTAATATTTATAAATTCCTGAAACACAACATCTTAATCTGCACGAATGCTTTTAATATTTGGCTCTCGAATATTTTTGCCATCTATTTCGAAGGCTAAGCTAAAATAGAAAGTTAAAGCAAAATGCACGCGCGAAAGTTGATGTAACGCGAGTGAGAAATACTGTCATTTGATTGGTCAATCGTTTTTCCTTCTCGAAACGCGGTAGAAGGAGAGAAAATTCTCGCTTGGGCGCATTAGGGCTTTCAGAGTAGCATAAAATTTGACAAGCGACTACTTTTTCGGATATTCTTGCTTGTCGTGAGGGAGTAATAGACGTCACTGGAAGTTCCAGGAAGTTTCAGAGTAGGGCCCTTGAAGTTTTGTTATCTCATAGTTTAGTTGTCGCCATGCGTTGGACAAAGGAGCAACGAGCGTTCGTCGCCGAATCTTACTTTTCAAATAATCTTTCGGTGGTCGCCACTCAACGTGCCTTCCGAACTCGGTTCAAAATTCAGCCCGTTGTTCCCATTCTTGGCTGGGAATCGACTGTGGTATAACTTTGATATACCACCCCCCCCCCCCCGCCAAAAAAAAAATTACTCGCCAAATCTGGAACTCCCTACGGACTCTTTAGGGTTGCTGTTTCCTATTTTGGTGTTGCCAATTTAGTTTTTTACAGCTAATTTAGGTTTTTGCTGTTGCCAAATTTAGTATTTTCTTGCATTTGTACCATTTTTTGAGCTTATTTTTTGAAGTTTTGTGGCAATAATTTTTGTGGCAACAGGTTTTTTTGCTTGGCGAGAAAAAAAAGTTGCCAAATTTCCGATTTGGGGCTTATATCAAAGTAGTTCCTCGACTGTTTTGTGGGTGAAAACATTCAGGGAAAGTGAGAGTGTGGCAAACAGAGGCCCAGGAGGTCAAAGGATTTCCAGAACCCTAGAAAACGTCGAAAAAGTGAGGGAGTCGTTTTTGCGCTCTCCCAGGCGTTCGGCGCGTAAACATGCTGCTGCTTTGGGGATTTTTGATTGGACACTGAGACGAATTCTTCACAACGTACTCTAGTTTCATCCCTTCAAACTTGCTGTGGTTCACCAGTTAAGTGATAACGTCTCCTTGAAAGGTGACGTACCGTGGCCGGCCCGCTCTTCCGATTCGACACTCTGTGACTATTTTTTATGGGGGTATCTCAAATCGATCGTTTACAACGACAAGCCCCGGACCCTGCAACGCCTGGAGAACAACATCCGGCTTACTATACCAACATCCCATCAGTCGATATGCTCGAAAGAGTGCAACAAATCTAGGGTTCATGAGTGCATCATTAACAGGGGCCGTCATTCTTCCCGATGTAGTTTTTAAATCTAACTAATATAAAAATTCAGAATGGGTACCATATCTTATAAAAAGTAGTAAACTGATACATGATGTACTTTTCCCTTAGTTGACTTTTCAAGTCTGCAAGTTTCTCCGCCGCACCCTGTACCAAGCTCATAACATTTCCGATTTACCTAAACATTATTTGTAGCTTGCATTTGTATTTAAGGTGTGTAATACAGTTTTTTAGTTTGTCCAGTCAGAAGAACTTGCCATTGTTTACAGCAGTAGCCATTGTGTGTATAGATATGCACTTTAATGTTGAAAAATTCATGAACGAGTGTCACTAAAACACCATACCCGGCCGAAACCCGGGCAGGGCCGGGTACCCGGCTAGTAGTTATATATGTATATTTATAAGTAGTAAGATAACTTCACTAAGAGAACTTTCCCTGTTTGTGCAATTATTAAATAAGTTGCATTGTTGACTAAAAACAATGAATCTGCTTGAGTAAGTCAAATTACAAATTGCAGTTAGCTTGAGTTTGTACCATAAAATTGGAAGAAACTTTATATTTTTTTTTACTTTTAAACTGTGACACATATTTATAGTTATGTGTATAGATCAAACAAGTCAATAGTTTCAAACAAAAACTTTTCCTGCTTACGTCCCCAATTTTTTAAAGAAATTGTACTATCAACTACAAAGAAGACCATTTGAAAAACTCGAATTACAAATTGCACTTAGTTTGAGGCTTGAGTTAGTATTAGAGATCTTTTTTCATCATGTTATAGATCAGTCAAAGTGCATTTTTCATTATTTGCTTCACACTTTTTACATCATTTTGTATTTTTAGTCCTTTTAAAACTTGCAGAGTGACATTTTTTTTCCGAAGATGTTTTGTATACTGGTTACAAACAGTGTTTAATGGACAGGAAAAATAACTTAAAAATATCATGTAAAAAATTTTTTTTTATTAAGGAAAGAAAAATCGTCCCTTAAAAGTTACGATAGACCCCAGAGGGTACATACTTTTTTTACTAAAATTTTTTTCTGCCTAAGATATAATATTTAAAAAGACATTTTATAAAAAGGAATAAAATTAGCAATTAACATAAACTGGGAAGCTGGGAAGAACTTTGAAAACTTGGCTTTTTTTCTGAAGATTGTGAACGATGTCATTTTCGATAAAGATCATATTAAAACTGCTACAGAACACACTTTACAATGGTTATGTGCTGCATTCTGTTAATAACGAATTGAAACAATACCAAGGTACTAATTGAACACTATTATTTGGTTGAAATGTTCAGTTTTGGGAAATTCAAGCCCTTTTTTGGATCGTCCCTAAAAAGGGACGCTAGGCATTAATGGATTAACAAATCCGTGCTTTATATTTCTGTGGATATTATTGTATGTTATGTCAAGTTATGCGTAGGGGCGAAATTGTATATCTTCGTGCAATAGTACTTAAATGTACACCGGTGTGCGAGATGATTATTTCCTTTAGCATAGCTGGTGTATCGTTCTGCACAATATAAACTAGCTAACAAAGGAAAAAAGGAAGATTGAAACATTAACTCTTGGAAAGATTCGAAAATTTGCTCAAAGTATCCAACAGTAAATTCAAATCTACTTCCAACAGTTAAAGGCTCTTGGAAGCGGTAAGTATTAGTGAACTGGAGAGAGAACTAAATGCGAGGAATCATAACTTTAAATCTTTTGAAGTAACTACGTAGTCATGGAATTAGTTCCGTCACTTTAACCAAAGAGGATCTTGAAGTGTTATTAAGGAAGGTTCATTTTAAACTTTTAAAAACTTTCATTGACACATTAAGTACTTTTAGACTTACTAACCATTTGGATACATATTCCAATCAAATGAACATTTAAAGGCGAGAAATTTAAGTACGAAAGTGATAAGAGTCAATGCAAAGTATATTATCTTCTAAAGGTAACTTGACGTTGTATTGGAACTTCTGAGTTTTTGTCACATATACTAACAACGACTAAGACAAAGGAAAAGTACAAAATATGATTATTAAAATCTTAAATTAAAAAGACTTTAATATCAGAACATATTCTATTTAACCATTAATTATTGCGTTGAATTACTTCAAAAGCCCATAACTATTTAAAACACAGTCCATAACAATGACAAAAGAAGCACCTATTTATTTTCAATACATAACGTAACTTTAACTTAGAATCTTTGAATGGCGAAACTTTTAAAGCTGGTACTAATTTGCAACCAACATCGATTTGATGACATACGAAAAGGAGAATGCCATGTAAAGCGGGTATTTTCTTAGATTGGTTGATCGTAAAACAAATTCAGCTCTACTAATTAAGCTATATAAAAGTTTTCTGCGCAGTTTCAATACGTAAATTGTGTACATTAAGAACATCCCCAAAAGCTACAAAAAAATATATCAATGTGCGCTGGATAAAATAAAACTTTTTAAACGGAAAAAGAAAGATCATGTACTTTTGGAGTCTTATCAACTTTCATTAGCCAAATGAAATAGGAAATTGCTTAAATTCAATAAGACACACCTAGTTCCTAATGTCTTTATTACTCTTACTTTCAGATTTACCGTAATATTAATCCGCAATCTACTGTGGTGAACAAAAACAAATGAAATAAAAGTGTATGACTATTAAAAGATAACCATAAATCATCATTTCGGAAAATAGTGTTTTTTCTAATAAGTAATACACCAGAAGACAAAAAGGCTGATTTTAAATTTCAGCGTAAACCATTCTAGCCACGTAAGGAAAAATGAAAAGTCAGAAAGAAAACCAAAGACAACATTCGCCAAAGTGAAATCTAAGCTACGACAAGAATAAACAACTTAGTAAACACTGAATTTTTAAATCTAACCATAAACAGTAGCATTATAATGTACTTAGATTACTTAGGCGTTTCATCCCATTACATTAGCCAAGGAAAATAGGGAAACGACCAGTTTTAACAAAGCCCGCTTTGACCCATAATGTCGTTATTACTCTTACTTTCAGAGTCCCTTCAAATAGAAGCCACAACCTACAAAAACGAGCAAGGAAGAAAGATAAACAATACAAACAACGTAAAAACATTAAAAGATAAACATAAATCATCATTTCTGAGGTTACTGTCCATTACAATAAAACAGAAGACACAAAGGGCGCCTTAACATCCCAGCATAAGCCATTTTGGCCACATTAGGAAAAATGAAAAGTCAGAAAGAAAACCAAAGACAACATTCGCCAAAGTGAAATCTAAGCTACGACAAGAATAAACAAAGTAATAAACACTGAATTTTGAAATCTGCAGATACAGCTGGAAACAGGAGTAAGCTGATCTGAAATAATTGGATAGCTTTCCAGAGCGCTGAAGATAATTCCGTCCGAGCTCTCTTTATTATCCTAATAAAGTCTGCCCCCACGCGGCTTTTATCTATGTTTTAAGAGATATTTGGAGAAAAATTTAGATCTTAAGAGCTTTTTATTATCTTTTAAGGGACTTCGCTAGAATCTTGGAGTATGTCCGAGGGAGAAAGTGGCACTATGATTGCAAATTTATTGTTTGTATAAACTTATATGAATCATATTCCTTGCTATCATTGTGGGCACTAAAGTTTATATTTCACGGTTGATTGCTTGATTAGGGCTTCTGTAGCGGTTGGAAGATTTAAATCAATATGCTTCAGTTATGGGTATCTAAAAGATGTAAAACAAAGAGTTACGAATGCCAACTGCCTATTAAACTTTCAAATTGCATAAATATAGTTTATTTCAGACGAAAATTGACATTAAATTGCAGAAGAAGTATATAAAACATAAGTAAAATGAAATTGTTAGGTATTATTTTAATGCATATATCATCTGTCTATTTATTTAAATTCACTATTTATGTTTTTCTTTTTTTTCTTTTGTTTATTTTTATTTATTTTTTTTTTTATTTATTTATTTTTTTTATTTATTTATTTATTTTTTTTTTGCTTCCGTTAGAATTTTTTTTCATGTTGTTGAAGAAGCTTTTCTTTGGTTCACTAAGGAAACAATTATGGTGCTCGTCTTTTTTTGTTTCATAATTCAGACCTACTTGCTTAAAATACTGTTGAATGCAAATTGGTGTCAAATTCGGATGCTTTTTAGCAAAAAGGGGTACCATTATAGATTGGTTCTTCGTAAGTTTGAGCTGTATATTCTGAAAATTAGTAATCCTAATTTGGTTTCGGTGGGTTGGAATACTCCTTTTTCTCTTTTTTCAATATTTATGTGTTAAGTTTAAAAAAATTTTAATTATTGAAAACGAAGCTTCAAATCCGGGGAGAAGAAAATATTGCTAAAATACAATAAATGTTTGGGTAAGCATTGGAGGTTGGGAGTTGAATAATAATAGCATTACACAAAAAATCGAAACGTTAAGCAATCAATTCATTGACGTATTATTTCTTTAATGGTAGTATGTTTGTACCTTATAATGGTTTTTACTTAAAAAGATAAATTTATGCAGTCCTAATTTTTATGATGCTTTAACACAACCTTAAAATATTTGAAACTATGTGAATTTAATAAATACCTTTTTACTTGAAAAACGAAATGCGAGTAGTCAATGGTTTATAGCACAAAATTTGCATATATCTGAACACACGTGTTCAGGAACACCGCTTTCAATATTAAGATGACTTACCCCACTCTAATCATAACCACGACACATATCAATGAGACATTGCTTGTTTTCTTCTTTATTTATAAAGTTGTTATGATCACACACTACCAGTGTGTGCACATCCGAATGAAGAAACAACAGAATCCTCCTCTAGAAGATGAGCTCCGAAGTCAGAGAGAAGCTATTGCGTGCCTAACTCATTCCATCACTTCTTAGGCAATGAAATCAACCTCTCGATCTATTCCATAAAATTTTCAAACACCAAATTGGTCTCTGTTACGCAATGAATCCACTGTCTGTCGAGTTTATTCTTTCTAAAAATGAATTTAACTTAAATAAATTTACGCAGTACTTTTTTATTTTGACCTTTTCAAATCTTTAAATTACTTGAAACTATATTATGGGGACTTAAGCCATTCTAAACCTAACTACGACAAAAATCAATGAGACATTGTTTATTTTATTCTTTGTTCAAAAAGATTATGCCCTTTCCGCTGGCACAAATGTTTCCTTTCTCTTTTCATTGAAAAACTCCCCAAAATAAGAAAAACTGTAAAGTACATACGTAATCGTATACTATATATGTATGACGTATACTATACGGAAACCTGTAACGCATAGCATCTGTATAACATATAAATGGATAAAGTATAAGGTATGTTATACATAATACGTATAATGTACGTGTAACCGTATACTGTTACACGAAATAATATACTGGACTTTTCAATAAAGAATGATCACAAATTAATAAAACATGAGTACGTAAACTCATTCTTCAAATGTTGATAGCATTTTCCAAATGTTTCCCTATTATATAAAATCTTCCTGTCAGATCTTTTTCTGTTTCTGTCTTCAAAGACATTCTGGATGCGATTTTTGGGCACATTTTCAAAATCGCCTCCAGAGCTTCTACCATTGCCGCTGATGGAAGGTGTTTTTCTACCTCGGAGACATAAAGAAGTCATTAAAAGCTAAATCAGAGCTATGTGGTGGGCGGGGAACAACAAATGAACCTCTACACCCACATTGTTTTTGGCGGGAATGGGAATTTGCGGAATCTGTTGTGAAAAAACGCGTATCATCTAATGGCAGAAGCTCCGGAGGCAATTTTAAAAGATGTGTTTAAAAATGGCTCCCAGAATGTGTTTGAATACAGGGGAAAAAGATCTGACAGATTTGAATGTAATAGGGACACATTTTGAAAACGCCATCAACATTTGAGGGATTAGTCTACATAATTGAAGGGCTTGGAGGATGAAAGGGCTTTGTTACATTTAAAAAAATAAACACTCTGAACAATGGTTAGCAATGGATACAGGTAAGCAAAAAAAACTTGGCACATCAAAAGGTAGATGTCATTAGACCAGATTAAAGCGCACACTAACGACAAAACCAGGAAACAAAAAAGCTGCAACAACTGCAACACTAAAACTTTGAACTTTAACTTCTCGTAATTTCTGTTTTGTCACATAGCCCTTTCATCTCCCAAGGCTTTCAATAATGTTTCTATTAATTTATGATCATTCTATTAACCAACTGTACTATTATGAAGAATAAAGAAATTTTGCCCGCTCGAAATTTCATTTTTTTCAACATTTTTTCTTAGTTCACGTCGTTTTGTGGACTAAAAAACCCTACATACCTTAAAAATTAAAACACAAAGAAAGGAAGGTATGAAATTTCATGTCGGGGCGGGGGGGTGGATCAGAAAATTGTAAATTGTTATGATCACACACTGCTAGTGCGTGCACAATCGAGAGCAGAAACTGCAGCATCCCCTTTCTCAAGATGAGCTCAGAATGCAGAGAGAGAGAGAGAGGCTGTTGCGTGCCCTAAGAGTTCCATCACTTCTTAAGGCGATGAAATAAACCTCTGGATCTTTTGCCGAGCTAAAATAAAGCATTCATCAAGGGGATGAAAGGAAGGGCTATAAATCACTGCTCAGCCCGGAAAAGGGATTTATTCCGCAACTACTGGACAGATTAAATAAACGATAGCGGGCCCTGGCCATTTATCTGCGAAAAAAGATTTTTTTTAACTTTTAAGTTTGTTCTCGAAATGGCTTTATGAATAACAGATAATGATGCGCTTAAGGCATCAGATATTAGATGTTATGCGAGATAAAAGAAGGCGCCGTTTTGTATGCGCATGCTCAGAGGAAAGGTAGGCTTTCCCTAGAGTAAAGATAGCTTTGCTTGTTGCGTAGGTATTTGTCAACATGATGGATTTTGTTATAAAGTATTACATCCGTTTCAGAGAAAGGAAAAGTAGTTTAAATACGATTAAAACATTTTCACGCTAAGGAATTTACGACGCAAAGGGCGAATAAGCCTCTATATAATTATGAGACTTTAAGACTGAAAGCACCTTTGTTTTTTCTCCATGCAACCATAATTCATGAATTAATCAGAGAAACAACAATGGAAAACTACAGATGATGCCGTCTGGAGTCTTGAAGCATGCTTCTTAAAACACTAAAAACACAAAATTTGAAAAATTGTTTATAGTAAAAGTGATAATATGGTTTTTTCAGAAAAAAACTAAAGAATACTTTTTAGCTTCAAAATTAGTTTTAATAAAGAGTATTTTAGCTTTAAATTTTTGGCAAATTAAACTTCGTTCCAAAGGCTTTATTGTCAAGTTGTTCTACATTTGTAAGAAACATAAAGCGGAAATAAATGAATTTCTTGGTTTGCGAAGATTTGATCACGGTCAATATCAACCAGAAGTGCTTGCACATTTTAATAAAATCCCTTTCGGGTATGTAGAGCACAGAATCATGAAATAATGGTTGTTTATAAATTTTGTTAACTTTGCTACCACGTTGACTTATAAATACCAGTGGTTGAATAACTACTATGTGAATAGGATTATAAGTAATCAAAGAAAACCAAGAGTGAAAGATAGATCCGGACCCTAGTGTGTACCACTAGTTTCGGCACAAAATATAAAAGCAATGTCTGCAATGATTTACTTCTCCAGATCCATTTGATCCAAGAACTATTCCTTGAAGTCGCGCATTTAGATGGGCAAACTTCGAGATGCTTTACTTAAAATAAATCTTGAAAAGCCATCTTTTTCCTCCGTTTACCCAAAAGATTTGACTCTCTTATGCACAGGCACAGGCACTTCTTCTGCACCGTTTCAGCACCAGACTCTTATTACTCAAGTCCTGCGTCGCTGGAAGTATCACTTGAAGGACTACTTCAGATTTCGCACAATCGATTGGGATGAAAGTAAGATTGTCCTGAGATTGTGTAAGAATGAAACGGGGATAATAAGTATTATACGCGTCCAGCAAGATATGCAAGGGTTGAATAGATTAGAATTTAACCCACGTGGGTCCCTCTCATTTCGGTTACACTAAAGAACCTTTGGGTCAAAAATGACCACAATGTTTTCTTTCATTAATTTATTATGATTATTGAATGAATTTACATGCATTTTTAAAGTTTAGACACTTTTTAATGTTAAAAAAATACAAATAAAAAGGGCCATCAAAGTAATGCATTAAAAATAATAATTTTAGAGCAAAGCTCACAGTAACTATAGATTTATTTACAACTGTTAAAGACCTGAAGGAAATGATTGTTGCAAGTGAATTTCAATCATTTACGACATTTTTCGCTACATTTTCTATCCAGTTCTCTTGGACAAAAGTTGCAACGTCCTCTTTTTTGGTACTCTGGGGAGAGAACCCCAAGGGTCTTGTGTGCAAAAAACACAGTTCGGGAAGAATAAAACAAAATAATAGAAGTACTGTGCATAAAAACTAAAAGACTGCAAGTCACAAAATGCCATTAAAATCAAATGGTTTATTAACAAGATATCGCACATTTGCTACAAAAATGCCACAACTCAAAAATTGTAATTTTTGAGTTATGACCGTCATTAGACGTAGTTTACACGTCTCTACCAATCTTCAAAAAAGCCAGAAGTTGCATTGAAAAATCAGCCGCCAGAGAGCAATTATGGCGTTTTGTTGTTATCAAGATGCATAGGACCTCTTTCACTGAAATGCCACATCTTGAGTTGTCGTCCAGCCGTCGTAGAGTAACGTGCGTAACTAACGATCACAGTTTGAGGTGTATCGGTCTTCATATTGACATATTCAAAAACACTAAAATGTGCCTAGTCAGCCCGGGAACAGTTTTTTGCAATCCTTGGAAAACGTAGTTTTTTGAGTTGTGGTACTTTTGTAGTAAGGGTGCGATATATTAAACAGAAATTGCATTGGGGTCATATATAACTCCAAGAGACCCACGAGGGTTTATTTTAGTGCATCTCAGAATTGTACAATAGAAAATTGACAATAAAATTTAATCACTCCTAAAGCATATCTGCAAACGCTAAGAGATTTCAATATTGAATGCTATTTCTGTACTTCCAAGCGATAATATATTTTATTCCATGCCTCTAATTAGTTACTGAATGAATAGAGCACACTGCAAATGTGCAGACACGTTTTGATTTTAAGAACGCCATATCTCAAAAGTTAGAGATTTTAAGTGATGCTTGTTTTTGAACTGCCATGAATGAGTAGCATATCTCTGCAACACCTACTTTTCTATAATTTCATACCTTCTCCGCTATGGAGCAAACGTGTCGTTTTTGCATTTTCAAATATTTTCGGAATGCTTTTCAAAAATGTCATATCTTAGTTGTGCTTGAGCCGTTGGCATGAAACATGCGTGTCGTTTAGTGAAGGATGATATTACTTATTCCGAAAATAGTACTGCATACAAAAAAAATTGTTTTTATTTATTTTTCAATCAAGAATGCATTGTTTGCATTTGTGTCGATGTCCGGAGAACAATTAGTAACAATGACATGTTTTGAGATATTTTAGATATCTTTGAAATTCACTGCAAAACGTCATAAATAAAAAACCAACTTTAGAAGTATAAACAATTACACTTATTAAAACAGAGAAAAAACACCAGAATTTCTTGAAAAAGACCTTATGCCTGATAAAAAGTTCAATCAGTGGCTCTACATACAGTTTTACTGCATAATATCTTGCTTTAAAATTGCTCTTCTAAAACATTCCCATTTGAGACATAACGTTATTAATAGAAGTGAGCGATTTGTCCCCTTCTTTAGAGAAAACTTTGAAGCACACTTTTTGGAAGTTTTCAAAGCACTACTGATAATATTTTTCAGAACACTTATTTGGTTCATCATGCGTTTTTAACACTTTTAGGGACGCTTTTAGATCAGATTATAGTATATTATTTGGGGGGTTTTACAACACATAGTTCTTACGTTAACACTCCTGTAATTATGCCAGTAGTCTTTGTTGTTAATTTTTACTTAACTTTTTTGCTGAAATATAAACATCGACACCGAACATAACACATCGATGCTTGAAAAACTTCGAACAGAAAACATGGATGACACAAACATCGATGATTCCCAAACATCCATATTGATGTCGCACCACTTGTTTCTTCATTGGAGGAAAAAAAAATCCTTGAATGTCCTCGAAAAGAATCAGAAAACCACTTAAGGGTGCTCGTTTAGGCATTTTGAGTTGTAGATGCAACAGGTAACGACTAGGAGGAATAAGACAACTGCATTCATGCCGTAGTATAATGTCAAAAAGTATCCCCATCTTACCAAGCAGAGATGTTAGATTAGGGTCCCGCAGCAAAAAGCTGATAAATTTATTGAACAACCTAGAAAACAATTTTTCTCATTTTGTTTTGCCATAAGCGCAGTCACCCTATCCCGACACTACTTTAACCCTTTATGTCCCGACGGGACTCAGAAGTCCCGCTTATATTAATTCAGTATTATGAATCCTAAATGGCTGGAATCATACTTAAGCTTTTGAGTACCACTCCTTGTACTTCGCTGAGAGGACGACAGATGGTACCGGCGATCGGCAACAGCTTTCGTGGGGTCCTAAGGCGTAGGGAGTCTTAGACCCCCAAAATGATCAAAATTTTTACACTCGGTAAAAATATTTTTTGATGTATTTTCAACTGAAAAAACGAAAAAAGTTTATAAAAATTCATTGTTAACTAAATTTGGGACATAAGAGGTTAAATCTAACATGCTGTATCTACGACAGACTACAAAAAACTTCACCTGCATCCCTTTTACCACCAATTGTCCGCGGCTCACCTATTCACAAATCCCTCGAAAGAACTCCTGCATGAAAATAAAACACCAATGTCTCGAAAGATTTCAATCTGGTACGCAAACACCACCTCCTTTGTTCACACAATCTCGGGCTCTCCTTCTTGTCATCGGAGTTATCTCGATGCCAGAGTCGCGAAGAGTGCTCGAGGACGCCACTCGAAGGCCGCTTCAGAGGCCACTCGAGATCTCTTGCCTCAATTGATTGCGAACAAGAACGGAAGGAAAGATTCTCATGATCGGATGAGATTTATTTATGAGAATGGATTTAGTTTGGCAAAAGTGCTGTGGAAATGTGGCAGATACTTTGACATAGATGAAATATTTGAAACACTCGTATGGACACTGCTTAGAATAGGTGTTGTTGTTACATATGCCGCACGAGTCGATAAATTTATTCAATTTAAGGTGGAATAGGTACAGCTTCCGTTTTCACGAGCACTATTAAGGTGGAAATCCGTTTTAGCTTAACAAGCACACGACATAGAGTAGGCAACCATTAACAGCGTAACAATACATTCACACAGAGTATGCATAAGAACAGGAGAGAGAGAAACTACATCCATGCACGAGCCGGGATTCGAAGCCGGAACCTCACCATCCCAATTAGACTTCTCTGACCACTAAACAAGTCGGCTGGCATATGTCTTATAATTAATTCATTTGATAAAGGCTCATTCCACGTCAAATCACCTAATTTTAATAGTCGGCCGTGCCGTCATGTCTCGGATTTTGTTCAATGTTTTTTTACGGATAGATACCTATGAGACAAACTCAAATTAATTTTTTTAGATTTTTTGAATAAAAATTTAGGGTTGTAGAATTTTTTGAAATTTCGATTTTTTCAGAATTTTTGCATTTTTATTTTTGGTATGCATTTTGAAAAAGCTCTATAACTTCCTCATTTTTCATTCAATCAAGCCAGTTTATGTATCATTTTGAAGCTAATTATTTTCTCCTTCAATATTAGTGACAAAAATGAGATTGTGAAAAATAGAATTTTGCCAATGGTCATCTGAAGTCAGATTTTGTGTTTTTTCAATTGGTATGTTCAACAGGTCATATCTCCGGAGTACCAACTAAGAACTGCACAATTTTTTTTTTCAGTGATGACAACATCATATACTTTTTATATAAAAAAAATTAGGAGGGTGTTTTTTGTTGTTTTGGAATAAGAAAATCAAACGTGTTTTTTCAGTTGGTATGATCAATAGGTCATATCTCCGGACTACCAACTAAGAACTGCACGACAATTTTTTTCTGTTATGACAACATCATACCCTTTTTATGTATAAAAATTAAGAGGGTGCTTTTTGTAGTTTTGGAATAAAAAAATCAAACGTGTTTTTTCAGTTGGTATGATCAATAAGTCATATCTCCGGACTACCAACTAAGAACTGCACGACAATTTTTTTCTGTTATGACAACATCATACCCTTTTTATGTATAAAAAATTAGGAGGGTGCTTTTTGCAGTTTTGGAATAAAAAAATCAAACGTGTTTTTTCAGTTGGTATGATCAAGACTACCAACTAAGAACGGCACGATATTTTTTTCTGTTATGACAACATCATACCCTTTTTATGTATAAAAAATTAGGAGGGTGCTTTTTGTAGTGTTGGATTAAAACAAATCAAACGTGTTTTTTCAGTTGGTATGATCAATAGGTCATATCTCGTGATTACCAGCTAACAACTGCGCCATTTTTTTCCATAATGAAAACATCATGATGTTTTTATGATCAAGAAATTAGAAGGATGTTTTTTTGTTATTTTGAAATAAAAATATGAGATTTTTTTTCAAAAAACTTTACTTTGAAATCAACTTTTGAAACTTAAATTTGAGATTCACTCAGCATCACACGTCACAAGCAGATGAAAATGTATCCTATTTATTAGATTCAAATACTTGATGGTAGTTTTATATTGTTCTACTGCTTGCATGCTTTGGTAGTGAAAAGTGACTGCATAATCAGTTTACTCTTCAGTAATTATTTGCTAGCCACTCCATCAACCGATGGGAATTACGATAAAGTAAACTGAAATGTCTTTAAAAATACTTTCATTCATAGTTTGACAAAAAAAGACTAGCGAGCTCTCTTGGTGGTTGGAAAAATTTTATGTTTGGTTTCCATTATTCTGAAATCTACGTAACATTTTATAATTTGTTATGAAATGAAAGCATAAAAATTTAATGAATAACAATCTTTATTTCTACCATGTTCCGACAGTGGGACAAAAGGTTTTTCAAACACAGAAACCTTCTTCACTAATATACTCTTCGTGTCTAATGGCTTGAAGAAGTAATTCTCTCTGCTGCCTACTATTCTTAAGACTCTTTCATATCTTTTCTTTAAAAAATCTTCATTTGCAACCACTTCCACTGCTTTAACGAAAAAAATCTTCATCCCCTTTATGTTTTGAGAGGCAAATTGAAATAGATCATGTGCATTTAAAATCTGTCCTTCGAGAGTTCTTTGAAGACTTGCTCTTCTCGCAAGCTGTTTTATTGTGCCCCTACTCCATCGCATGCATTCTTGCCATGACTCGTGGCAAAGAAATGCCATTCAGCTGCCATGTCGTGGTCTTCCTTGTAATAGCATAAGTTTTTTTTTAATTTTACGGAGTTTTTAAACTTATCGAAAACTTGATTTTTAAAGAAATTTGTTTCAAAAATCCATTTGTTTTTTTTTTTTAATTTCAGAACAAAAAACACCCTTGTAATATCTTGATCATAAAAACATTATGATATTTTCATCGTAGAAAAAAAAATGGCGCAGTTGTTAACTGGTAATCCGGATATATGACCTATTGATCATACCAACTGAAAAAACACGTTTGATTTTTTTATTCCAAAATTACAAAAAGCACCCTCCTAATTTTTTATACATAAAAAGGGTATGATGTTGTCATAACAGAAAAAAATTGTCGTGCAGTTCTTAGTTGGTAGTCCGGAGATATGACCTATTGAACATACCAATTGAAAAAACACAAAATCTGACTTCAGACGACCATTGGCAAAATTCTATTTTTCACAATCTCATTTTTGTCTCTAATATTGAAGGAGAAAATAATTAGCTTCAAAATGATGCATAAACTGGTTTGATTGAATGAAAAATGAGGAAGTTATAGAGCTTTTTCAAAATGCATACCAAAAATAAAAAAGCAAAAATTCTGAAAAAAAAACAAAATTTCAAAAAATTCTACAACCCTAAATTTTTATTCAAAAAATCTAAAAAAATTAATTTGAGTTTATCTCATAGGTGTCTATCCGTAAAAAAATATTGAACAAAATCCGAGACATGACGGCACATAGCGTTAGGCGATTTGACGTGGAATGACCCTAAAGTAAACGTTGCAGTTAAAGTTATAATTTTGCAAGTTAGATAACTTTGAAAGAGTTGCTTTTGCTTACTTCTTCAAACTCTCCTAAGGTACAGTTGATGCATTATCTGCTGAATGTTATAAGAATAATTATTTCTTTTGTTCGCTGGTAGCGATATGTTTATCACTGCTACAAACGCATTTCACGCGTTGAAAATCGGAATTCATTTCAAAAATTCAGTCAAGCGCATTCAGTTCAAATTACGCTTCATATTTTAAATTAAAATAGCCACTCTAGAAAATAAAAAAAAAAGGTAAAATTGGGATCGTTCAATTTTACGTTTGAATAATTTATGGTTATTATTTTTTTAATATAAAAATGTTAATAATTCTAAATGCTAAAAATTATAGTAGTACACATCATTTCTTTCCATGTCATATTTTATTTCCTCTATCGAAAGTTGCTTTCTTTATGAAATTGATCGCTAAAGGGTCTTCACTATTTTCGAGCATTTCACTCCTCACAGATGAAGCTCTCTCCTCCTGAAAAAATCAAATAGGCGATACGGGATTTTCATTCCTTTTCATTCAAAACTATGACGGTACACGTTGCGAAAAAGGCAAATTTTTACTAGTAAGAACTACCGGAATTCTGGGTTTATTTACTTTTTAATGTAATTTCATGTCAAAGGATTGAAGATATTTTCCTCTTGAACCCATTAGAATTTCTTTTATTTGACTGGACATAAATCAAAATTTAAAAATAAACTCTCTAGTCAACAACATTAACTAATTTCTGTGAATATTTACTATTTCTGTAGGAAACATTTAATGAATGGATAACCTCCACATTAAAGACTAAGCAATATCTATTTATAAAGACAAAATTGCAAAGAGAATTTCGCACTTTCACCATCATTAATCATCTCGTGTTTTACTTTCAAGATACGATACTTTTGAAGAGCGATGAACCCAACAAAGAATTCCTCAAAATGCAGTTTTAAAATGAACTACAGATGAGAAAGAAAAGTTTACCTAAATGACTGAAAGAAGACTGAAAAATATTTTCAAGTTACTTCCTAGCAGCATCCGTGAAAAGACTTTTGATTTAATTAATGAAACTTCGTCCAGAAAATCCTTTAATTGGACGGTTAAATTTGTTCATGAAGAGCCGCGAAGGATTAAAGAGCCGTAAGTTAATTGCCCCCGTTGAGCAAACTAAGTTTTATTTCGCAAGGATTGATTACTCAACCAGTCAAGTTTGATTAATGATTCAAAAGACGAGATCTACAAATGAATGATTTAGTAGAAGCTAATCCTCTTTGGAAGTTGCGACACTGCTTCCCTTACAAATGACACAAGTTCTTAAGTTTGAGTTCTTTTTCAGAGGAAGAATGTCAATGAACTCGACAGACAAGTTGTCAGATTTCTTCGGGAGATTGGGAAATGTTTCGTAAACATTTGTATAATTCGCATAAGTTCTGTCATTATTACTGTCGTCAAAAATGATGGCGTCATCTCAGCATTTCAAAGTAACCGCTGTGCAAGTCCTGATTTGTAACAGGAGCGTTTAGTACCAAAATCGGATCAAATCATTGAGAAAAAAACCACAAAGAGAGATAAACGAAACTTAATGATTTAAAATGTTTATCTGTTGCCGGTTTCTATATGTTAACAATTGAAATACTTGTAATTGATTTGAGTATTAGAATTTTCTATTTTCCCTCTTTACTCTGCTTTTTCAACTAGCAAATTTTACTAATAAGGATTATGCTTTTCCGGGTTTGCCATATCCTCTCGGAAACAATTAAATACATTTAGACTTAAAACGCTTTAGGACCAGAGAAGTGCCTTTTACTATGAGATCAGCATTAAGGGTGAGGGGTTGTTCAAATTTTTAGTTTAATATTAGTCGTCAATTGCCGACATGATAAGCTTTAAAGCAGCGGTCGCCAACCCAAACTGACGGAAGATCTACTTTCCAAGTTTAGTGGGAACACAAGGTGGACTTGAGGGGGGGGGGGTGACTTCTTGATGCATACACTAAAAAATTAAACGGGTGTGTTGCATGCATGGTTAAGTAGAGATTATACCGGCTTCAAATTGTAGGTTAACTTATCAAAAACTATTGATACTTATTTAGTAGTTGTTTTAAATTAATTCAAAAAAACTATGTTAACCCACATCAAAACATTTTCAGACGTAAGTATATTTCTTGTTTTAAAATTGATGAACTAGGTGACTTGAAAAATTCCAGTGATTATATAAAGTTCGGAAATATTTCAAAAAATTTTTGATTTCGAAATTCAACATATTTTTCGCAGAAACTATAACGTTTGAAAGTTCTATTCTGACAGGAAGCAAATTTTAAAATTCTGTCAATCCGGCAAGAGATGGACTGGTCGATCGCGGTCGGCGGGTTGCCTACCGCTGCTTTAAAGTGAGAGGTATGTCGTGGAATTAAATAAAGGAATAAGGAAGATCTCGCGTAGAGACAGAAGACCAGGCTAGAGAAATCTATATCTATAAAAATGAGTGTATGTATATATACTTGTTCTCTATACAAATCCACAGTTTGCGTCATATTTTCATCAAACTTGACACAGAGGTTCCTTGATGCTCTAGAATTCTCATAGGCGGGGTCTTGAAATTTTAAAAAATCTAAAAAGCTCAAATTTAAATTTTTTGTCAAAAAATGAACCTTTTATAGGAATCTAGCCTATTTATATTGTAATCGAGATAGGCGTTTCAGCAATCAAATTGATGAAATTTAAGATTTTTAAATATGAGTATTTTCCAACAATGATTACGATTAAAGTAATGAATTTTCAATTTAAGGCTCACCTATTTCCTTTTAGCATTGAAATAAGTAAAAAAACAATCATAATTCATGCTAGAGCCGCTATATAAACAGGCCGACGCATCAAGATTAAGTTTCACCACTTTGGATCCAATTCCTTAACTTTTACTTTCATATTTTCATTGTTGCGGAGTAGGGTTACCAGAAAAAAGTTTTGGCACATTGCTAAGCTTTGCCAAATCCACGTACCGCTAATAATTGCTCATAGTGAAAAATTACCAAAACGCGATTACTTGCCAGAAAAGACAACCACTCAATCACACAAACACGAGCTGGATCCGAAGTGGTGAAACTTAATCTTGATGCGCCGGCTCGTATATATAGGGGCCTTAATTCATGCGGACTTTATAAAAAGAACCACGGATTTGAATTTCAAATTTGCAATGCGACGACAGTTGCGTCTGTAATGGAGATAAGCCTTCAGAACGAGAAATAGATTTATTTCTGAGTTATAATAATTTTTACTTTGTAGGTGCGAACAATTAATAGAGAAAAGTTAATATTTTAAATTAATTTGGCGGGTGAAATTGATGCAATTTTTTCACTTCCATGTGCATATATTTCATGCCAGTAAAGGCGGCAAAGCACAGACAACATTTATCTTTAATTTTCACCTTTTGATAAGACTATTTTTCTGTAAACGTTTAACTTTCTGTAATATTTTAGTTTTTTTTCAAAGTTTGTACCTAAGAGACAGATTGATGCAAATTATTTTATACCGATATGAATAGAACTCTTTCAAACTTTTTTTCCCTGAATGCTATGTTGTATTAATAAGCACCCGGGCAACGCCGGGTATTAAGCTAGTAATATATAAGACACAAAAACTCCCTACAATGCAAAACAAATTCTATCTTTCATCACTTAACTGCCAAAACAAACTTCTCTTGTGCATAGAGTTTAAGAAACGTCCCTTTCTTCTCCAAACAACAAAAGGTGGTAAGACTTCGCCCGAATCTCCACCGATCCTCACCACAAATAGAAATCCCCTTGTCCGAGGCATCATTGTCACAGCTTCAGATACTTAAGATTTATTCTGTTATGTGATTCAAGCAAGACAAAAAGGGACTGTCGCCCAGACAGCGTTCTTTTTGCATGCAAATGAGGGAATCGGGGAGTTTAGGAAATTCGAATGTTCCGAATTCTCGCATAAAAGGACGGAGATCAATAAAAGGGGACGTTAAATAAAATATCGCCGGGTTTATTTATACAAAGTCGAAGAGGAGTATTGTAAATAAAAGTCTAGGTATTCCTCAAAACTTTCTTTTTGTTCATTTTACTACTTTTAACTGAATATTTCTGAAGATATTTCAAAGTTAGAGAACTATTCAAGAACGTACAAGTTTGGTTATAGTTTAAAACCTTTGAAACATTTCCAGCACTCTAGGGTTTGACAAAGACGTTTTTTTTTCTTTGAATTATCTTGATTATTTAATTAGGAATACAATTGTTAAATAAACAAATAGAATAAGCAGCACACAGTAATCGGGGGTACATTTACTACTTGAAATATTTTGCTCATATTACTTTTCATGCAATGTTTGGGAAAAGCAGAGTGCGGTGTGAATTCAGCCAACAATTCCACAAATTTGATTAGCGAATATGAAATTTACTGGGGATGCACGAAATAATCGGCAGTACCGATTAATCGGCTATAATCGGCCACTTTGCCGATTATTAATAATCGGCAAAATTGGGCCGATTAATCGGCTGTATTTTTTTTTATATTGTTCTTTAGAGTGTACCTTCACTAACAAATTACGATGAATGATTTCATTGACAGTATATTAATAACCCTAACAGTTGATATAAAGTTTTTAATAAATTAATTCTCCTACTTTTAATATACACATAGACAATGTTGCAACATTTTTCATGTGGCGATAGTTTTCTACTTAGCACAGTGCTTTTAGATACCCTCTAATTTTGGCAAAGAATAAAAGTCTTGAATTAAATTGCAAATGATTATTAAAATTTTTAATTAAAAGTACTCCTAATTAAAATTACCGCCTCCCACAGACCCTCCTCCTCCCCCTTTTTTTGAATTTTTATGTCCAATAATTATAATTAACAATGTGTTAATGTATTATTATTGACAATAACATGAAAATTGGTTCTAAGAAATTTGATAAAACAGTGAAATTATTTTGTGAAAAGTAAAAAAACGGGAAAAAAATCTTCTCTCAGGAACAAATTACTTACCATTTCTAAACTCGGAATTCTTTAAGAGAGAAAAAACAGTGATCGTGAAATTGTAGTATTAAAAACAATCATTCTTATCATTAATCGGCTCAGCCGATTATCAACATCCGATTAAACGGTAATTCCGATTAAACGGCCAATTTGCTTATCGGTGCATCCCAAAATTTACACTAATAATTTCAAAACCCCACCTGTCAATGCAGACTTTTTAACTTCAGCGTGGCAGAAAAGCAATGTCAACAGGTTGCCTTGCGCTATGTTCTTCGCTGTAGAGAAATCAACGAGCGATCCTTTAATAACAAAAAAAAAATAATATTAATAAAAAACATGGATGAAAACCACACATCCGCACAGGAAATAAAACGTACAAAATACAATCAAATATTACATTGTAGCGAGTATTATGCATTAATCATAATTAATAATAATTAAAACAGAACATGAAACAATTACAAAACCTAGAAAGAAAAAATAACAGTTGGCGTAAATACCAAAATAATTAAATAAAAGCTAGGGCATCTTTGGGGGAAAATAATACACAGTTGTCTTTATCCTGCATTTGGAATAGTCTGCCATAACCACTAATTAGTTGTAAAAAATCAAAACTCTACTGTGATAATACAGCATTAATAACTGTGTGATAAATGTATTGCAGTGAAACTCATGCTATAGAACATTAACATTACTATTATTGAGCGAAATGTTCTTAATTCTGTTGTTGTGTTTCTCTGGTTTCCAAAATCGTTCTTCTGCACCTTTAACCCAGACGTTTAATCTTTGGACCTGGTGTTGTAAAGATTAATGATGGCAGCGGGCAACTTTTGTCAATACCAGGCGAAACTCATTTTTCCGTTTTATTTATTTCTTCTAGAAATAGAAAAAAAAATGCGACTTTTTTTTCGATCGAAAAACTGCTCTTAGAGAAAAATGAAACCGGATGTCAAAGGCCATTTTCATCAAAAATCTCATACAGGGGTTGAAATGACCTGAAAGAAAAAAATAACAATAATATTCTGATATTTAAATGTTAACTATGATTCTGCGAACTCAGTATAATAGTTGACGTATGCCTCAGGGACGTCATTTCAAATTTTTCCAGGGGGGGGGGGGGGCAAAGGGTATAAACACAATGCAATTTCACCGGAAAACATCAAAAACCACGCAAACTTATTTGTAAATACATTGATTTCTCAAAGCTAGCGGGGGCAATTGACCCCCCTGCCCCCCCCCCCTAAATGGGCCTGGTATGCCTCTGATTTCTTTTAATCCGATGCAACCTCTTTTGAATTAATTTATTAAGCATGTGTTAACAACATTAATTAATGCGTTTAGCTGCAATAATTCTTCTTTAAAATACTGCTAAGCACTGTTTAAAAAAAATGTGACCAGTGTTTCAGAAAAGTAGCTACTTACTTACAAGTTACTACAGTTCACTGCCGGTTGAAAAATTTCCCAAATTTGACCTACTTTTAGTCTTAGATATTGATGGAATGAGGGGGAAAAAACAATGGGTCAAAAAATACTTTTATTTTCTCTTAATTTTCAATTATTTTTAAAAATATCCGATTCGTAAAACGAAGTGAGTTTTTGTATGATGTCACTATTGAAGAAACTTCGGTGTAAAGCCTGGCCGATATATCATACATTCTAATTCTTTTTTAACCCTAGCTCTCCAACCAATAGAAGATCCTATCTATAATGTCGGCGCTTCAATAGAGTGAATTTGCTAACACCAACTTATCCGCTACTGACGTCAGTAGCGAAAATAAAATAGTGACTTAGTTACTTATCTTAGTATTTTCAGATATTTTTTTTTAATGAGTAAAAATTACAGAGAAATAAAGTAATTCACAACGTGTTTTCTATCGTGCTTTTTCAGGAAAAAAGCCTGGCCGATGCATCAACCGTTTGGATCGCTTGTAACCGAAGCTTTGCAACAATGAAAAATCCAATCCAGTTCAAAGACTAGTTCATTTCTAAAAAGGCCTTGCTTGGAGCGTTTTGTACACTTGCGAAGCCAGCAACTAAAATGAAAAAGCGAATAAGCGTCTTTTGAGATTATTTTTTGAAGAATGAATATTAGTCAAAATTTTATTTTTTTTAAAAAGTAACTTACCCCATGTTTTCAATCGTTCTGTTTTAATAAAAAATATTTTTAGAAAAAAAGGAAACACCCCTATTATCCCAATAAGGGAGTTTCCTTTAGTCAAAAGTACTACTTTTGGTTACTGAAATTGATAGAATGATATCAAAAAAAAATGGACCCGGAAAATACTTTAATTTTCCCAACAGTTTATTTTTTATCAATTTTTTTAAATACCCTACCTTAAAAACGGGCTTGGTTTTTGTGACGTCAGTGGTGCACCTAACCAATGCTCTCTTTCCAATAATAACAACATTTTGCTTGACTTGAGTAGTCCAATCGCAGGAATCGGTGACGTCACGACCTTCGTCATCTCACTACAACCAATGAGATTTCGCGCTTACGTGCACCACTGACGTCATGCGCAGATTTTTTTTTTTTTTCGGAATAGCATCTGAGCACCGGTTAAAATAATTCATAAAAATATATAACTGTGTCAAAAAATAAAAAAAATGGTCAATTCCTATGTTTTGAAGCATGCTCTTTAAATTTCGGAAACTCCCCCATCGTACTAATTTTCCCAGTTATCAAACCAATACCAGAAAAAAATAAATAAATGCGCTTCATCGAAAACTATTGTTATTAAGAATAAATGTTCACTGTGTCTCTGGGAAGAGTGATGTCTAAAACTCTCCTCACATAACGATTCACCTCAATATAAATTCACTTGAGTTATTACATACCCGATAGCAAAACAATTACATTCGCATAAAACTACAGGCGTCAGGCTCACCCAAAGCAGGTTTCATTTAGAAAGCATTATCTATCGAACGTGAAATAATTTCAGGATGAATTTCCTTAATATGTGCTAAGAAATAAAAAAAAGACAAAAAGCGCAATAAATTGCACGAAACAAAAACTTTCTTGCACTGCTGTTATAAACGGCTCCCAATGTTCCAACGAAAAAGAAAAAAAAAGACATTTAGTGTTCCAGGAGTCGTAATGCGAGCACGTTAGAGGGCGCACTTGGTCATAACTGACCGGCGAGGCGGACGTGACGTAATGTGTGGAATGAAATTCGTTGTCGTCCCCTTTTTATTTGGGAAATATATCTCGAGCGTGTTATTGGTCATTTCGGTGGAAATTTCCACCATTCAGATGTTCATTTTTTATCTAGAGGAAAACTAAACATTTTGACGGATAGTTTTCAAGCTAACTTTTGACAACTAATGTATCTGAAAACAATGAAGAGCTAACTTTAGAAAAGTAAATGCTAATAAATTTATTCCTCGTAATAATTTTTCAAGAAAATGATCTTTTTTCTTTAACGTGGTTAGTTTTCAACTTGAAAAAATTAAAAATTTATGACTTCTATTGAAAGCTAATGTAATAAAAGAATAATAGAATGAGTAATAAACGCTTAGTATGCTCTATAAAATCACAAGCTGACCTGGCCACGCGTTGCTGTGGCTAAGGTATGATTTAGTTAAAAATTTTATATAATGAGCGAACTACAGTATTACCTACGGTTATAAATGAGCAAATTGTCGTCCAAGAATACATTTGTAAGGAAAAAAAATTAAAAATTAACTATAATAGTAATAATAATTTGGAAACTTATGAATGCAGAGAGGTACGTTTAGAGAATGCAATTCTGAGCAAAATCACTCTAAATTTTAATATTACACTGGTAAAAGTTCACAAATTACAGTAAAACTATTTTTTATTACAATACAATTGAAATACAAAATCACAAAAAAAAAAAGAATATTGTATAAATTAAAAACCCGAAAGATTTACGAAACATTCGAATTTTGAATCGCAAACTATGAGGTGTATATTTATGTTACAAAGCAATGTATGACTGTAAAAATTGTGTGTATAGAAATAATTTTAATCTTCGCACCATAAAGCAGTACATTTTCCCTCCTAAGAATTTGTTTTTTGAATAGTAAATACCAAATGTATTGTTGAACGATAATTTGCAAATTTATTGCTGCAGATGGATGCGCTTAGCAAATACAATTCTGAACTAAATCACTAAAAATTTAAATATTACATAGGTAAATGATCACATAATTCAGTGAGTCTTTCTTTGTCTAAATACACCTGACATAAAAATCACTAAACAATATGAATATTTTATAACTCAAAGCTCGAAAAGGTATGATATTTTTCACTAAAATAATTGTTCTAAAAAAATATTTGTACCTAAACATGAGTGAAAAATATTTTTAAAACATACAAAATAGCATATGTTAAGTATCTAAACTGCTTTAATAAATTGAATTAAGTAAAGGAGAAGTAAGCAAATAATACTTTTCCGAATATTGATTTAATAATACTTACACGCACAATTTAAATTAAGAGAATCGGGACGAATATGCCAGAAACCGATTCGACATCCTTTATTGTTACCACTATTGCTTTTTGCTTCCGAAGCAACTGACAACCCAGCAGCAGATTTTATCTTTTAGAAGCCAAGAATACAGAAAAGCTGGTAGCTAAATAGATAATTTGCAATAAAAAAAAATATTGCGGTCCTAAATTGAGATAAAAACTATCCTATCATTTAAGTTGGACCAAACTGAAACTGCGTGCAAAATTTGGTTAAAATCGGTTCAGTAGCTAAGGAGTCCATTGGCCACAAACACAGGGACACTTAATTTTTATATATTAAAATTAAGTGCGTGAAAAACTAACTAACGAGCAACGTTAGCGATGTACTTTGGCTATAGGGAGACTAAGGCAGGAATTCAAGTGAAACACGGACGATCGCAACTCACCAATGCAATCGCAAATTTCCAAATTTGGATTCAAGTGAAACGAATTCACTTGAATTCGACTTCCAGTAGCGATTGCAATTATGTTTCACTTGAATTCGGACCTAAAATGAAAAAAATGGGAATTTAAAAAGTCAAACGTCAATCACCACCTTAAAAAATGAATAAGTCGCCTTAGCGAGTACAAAACACATTACGGAATTGGTAAAAAAAAAATATCTTTTCATCTAAAATTAGGTGTAACCTCTTTTGAACTCGTTTGTTAAAGATGTATGAACTGCATTAGTTAATGCGTTTAACTTCAATAGTTTTTCTTAAAAATATCTTCCTCACAGCTTTAAAAAAAATGTGACCACTGTTTCAGAAAAGTAGCTACTTATTGACAAGTTGCTACAGTTCACTGGCGATTGAAAGATTTTTTCAAGATTTGACCCTTAACTGTAGCTGATATTTATCAGAAAAGATAACAGATGGAAACGTAACAGTTGTGTAAATCATCTCATCGCAATAAATATATTTCATTTTTTGAAAATGGTTCAGTGGAACAGTGGAATAGTAGAGAGAAACGCCCTCGCGTCGAGGGACTAAGTTCTAAGTTCAAATACGGGCCAGGGCATGGAGGTTTTAATTCACAATACCCAGTCATATTCTAAATGTTCGAATTACACTTAAAGAATTAGAGGCTCGTAGAGATCAATAGGGCATCTTGTGTTCAACCTGTGATATCAAAAGAATATATAAGTACGCAGATTTAGCCGGTCGTTTGGAAGTAAGAAAAGATATGACGAAACTACTAAAATATCATAAAATATTGGATGTTTCCAGATTTTAAAAGAAAGCGACCAATAACACTATGCTACATTTCGGCTAGAGCAAATAACAAAATTTCTATTGCAAAATATAGAAATAGTGAAAATCAATGTACTGAATAAAGCACGTATGAAATAATTCAAGATTTAACGATTCACAAATCAATTAACTTGAATTTTCATTATTTTTGAAACTAATAAACGATTTTTTTTTCGAAGAAACGAGCCCCCCCCCCCCCCTCTCCCTCCGCTCCCTTTTTCTACAACACTTTGTGCGCCTAATGGATCATTAGATCCAAAGCTACAAGAATTTTCCAAAACCTGGTCAATTTATAATTTAACTTTGAACTATTTGGATATTTAATGACACCACCTTAATAAGTCATCACTCTACAGAACTCTCACAAGTTCAGTTATAACTTACGTTTAGGAACTCGTGCTCTGACTATGAAGGAGGTGATACTTTTGGGCACTTTAAGAAGTAAAATCTTAAAAAAGCATCTTTAGAGGATTTCAGGAAAATGGAGTCTGGGATAGAAAATATGATAATGAACAGTGCAAATTATTTAAGTACCCCAATGCTGTTGCTGTCTTGAGACAGCTAAGCTGGCTATCTGTGTGCGCTGCTTCACCTTCCAAATGCACCGTCATTTCGTGTGAAGTCCGACTTTCACAGTACACACCTGCCATTAAGACTCGTTTATAGGGAACTCCAACCATTCACAGCACAACATATTCACACAAAAAATCTGGTATGGACCCCACACTACTTCCTTTTACGTGTTAATTTCTTAGTAGTTGCCTTAAGTGTTAAAAAAAAGTGCTTGGAGTGAGCAAGGTAACAATTCAAATATTTGCTCCCCTAATCTGCCACGAAACAATGCAACAAATATTTTACAATGCTTAATTTTCTAAATATTGCTGATTTTAATATTATTCAGTGAATTTTTCGCAAAATATCGTCAATAGCGCCAAGTTGAACCCAAATTCAAAAAAATAATTTTTTCGCCAAATTTGTCGCCAACTTGGCGATATGTCACCAAGTTAACAACAAGCACTTGGCGACCAAAAGCTTGGCGACATATCGCCAAGTGGTCGCGCCAATTCATATCACTTGAGTCTGCATTGAAATTAACACTGATTTACCCCAAAAATGGGGTAAAATACCCCCTTGGGATTATTCGAATGCAACCACAAGAGGAGGTGCACAACTAGACCATCCTCAGAGCCTACATACCAAGCTAGAAGTTTCTAAGGCATATAGTTTTTGAGTTATACGATACACCAACGCACATACATCCGCACATACGTACATACAGACGTCACGAGAAAACTCGTCGTAATTAACTCGGGGGTAGTTGAAAAGGATTTTTCGGCTGCTTATATGTTGGTAGGTACTTATGCACGTGCTGACAGGTCGAAAAAACTACTGAACATTCATTCGGGGGTGAGCAAAATCAAAATTTAGACTCAAATTTGAGTGATTTTTTTTTCGCGATCACAATACTTCCTTTACTACGTAAAAGGAAGTAAAAACGGCCAAGAGAGTAAGCACATCCATATCCTTCCAGGATTTGAATCCGGTCAGACTTCTCCGACCACTTGACAATGTGGCCGAGCTCAGATGATGTTGTCCACAGTACGAGGTGCATTCAAGTTCTAAGGCCTCTTTGTTTTCTCGAGACTGAAAAGAAATACGGGGGTTGTTTTTCTTCAACCTCCGTTAGGCTATAAAAATAAACGGATTCACATTTTAAAAATATTTTATTATCAAAAGTAAGGTACAATCCTCTACAATTCTCTAAATAATCACCTTGACGATTGAATCATTTGTTATATCTGTGAACAAGCTTTATAATAGCCTCCTCGTAGAATGTTGCCGCCAATGATTGGAAGAAGTGAGTTGTGACGGTGTCTTTGGATTCCACGCCACTTTGGAAGCACGATGCCTTTCCAGACCCCAAGCAAAGGTCTCCCCAAGCAGGGGGGCATGGCAATGCCCGTCATCATAGCGCTCGTGTAACCCAATGATTCCTCCAGCAATTTCATGCATTCAATGGAACTTTTTTGAACACCCATCATTAAGTTCCGGCCGAGCACCAAGTGACTTACATGTACTCCCTGAGCTGAAGCAGAGACTTAAAGACCTCTGCTCGCGGTCTGGAAAGGCATCGGGCTTCCTAAATGGCGTGGAACCCAAAGACACCGTCACAACTCACTGAGGAGGCTATTATAAAGCTTGTTCACAGATATAACAAATGCTTCAATCGTCAAGGTGATGTAGAGAACTGTAGAGGATTGTACCTTACTTTTAAAAATAAAATATTTTTTTTTATTTGAATCCGCTTATTTTTTATAGCCTAACGGAGGTTTAAAAAAAAAAAACAACCTCGTATAAACATGTGCATTGTTTTAAAATGAGCGTGCGTTCGTTCCCTATACGTCACAGACTCTATACGACAGATGGAATTGTAGCAGCAGCCAGCGTCTAGAATGAAAACTGTTTTAGATACTTAAAAGGGCTACATTTTCTTTCCTTGAACAGCGTACAAATCATTCGTTTTCTGAATTTGCGAGGTGTGACATATGTTGTTCTCATGCTCCCTGCTCACTTGATCTGGCTTCTAGTGATTTTTGGTTGTTTCCAACAATGAAAGGCACTCTTCGTGGCCACACATTCATTAACCGTGCTGCTATTGCTTCAGCAATTTTCCGGTGGCCAAAACAGACTCCTAAAGAAACCTTCCTCGCAGCCATAGAATCATGGCGTCGACGTGGTAAAAAATGTGTACGTTTTCAGGGTGATTATGTTGAGAAGTTATACTAATTTGATAGTTTTTAAGTGAGTAGTTAGTTAGAAAAAAATGGAGGCCTTAGAACTTGTATGCACCTCGTATTATGTCCAATCATCTAAGTTGGGTCCGTCACGTTATCTTGATAATAACACTTGATAATAGCAGCATTCTAAAGAAGTGTTTCAAGGCCAAATAATATTGTTCTTGAAGACGTGAAAGGCCAAAGCAGCTTTGGGTGGAAGTAGTGGAAGATGATTGCATTGTGCTTAGGCCGAAGAATACTAAGAATTTAGCTGTGAATAGAGGAAGCTAGAAGTGACTGGTGAAGAAGACCCTGGTTCACCCTGGATTGTCTTGCCAAGAATGATTATTAGTGACTGCCTGGATTTAATCTTTAATACAAAGTAAACTTGAATAAAAGCAGAAGCATAATAGTATAAATAGAGATTTATTTCATTTGCGACGCCATCAATAACAAAGAAAAAATACAGCATATTTTTGTGCAATAATTTATTTATTTGCTAATATTAAGATTCTGATGCGTCAATAATATGGGCGAAAAAACGTTAAAAATTGTTTGCTTTCAATGCTTTAGAGAATAAATGTTCGACAAAAAGTTAACATGTAACTCATGATCATTAAAAAAATTTTTTTAAATCCTTTAATTTTAATATGCAGTAAAATACTAACAGAGAAAAAGCACATTTTCAACAAAAAAAGTACAGTTTTAAGAATATTTCTTGACAAAACAAAAAACTAAGTTAAGGAAAATATAGGAAAGTTATAACAAAAAAAGAAGAAAAAAAATCAGAAACTTTTCTTTACTGCGTCACGTTCGGCTTGCCAATAGGTTCCAGTCATGAGCCATTTCTCCAACGTCAACACATTCGACTCAAATATTGAAACTTAGAATTTAACACAGACACTTTCTTCCCCAATATCTCCCTCCGCTGACACTTCCCCGCCGCGTGATTTAGAACACTGAGTACTTCATCATCTGCGGTACATTTTGTATCTTCTTTATTAATGGACACCCACGTCACCGAGATAGTTTGTAGGAAATTAGACGAAAGTTTTTCTCCGTGATTCCGATTCCGGAGTAAAGTTTGTCTTAATATTTTATGTTGCGTTGAAGGGAGAAACTGTAGAATTGGCAAAATATCTGTAAAATAAAAATTCCTCCGAAACTACTTTTATATAGTAGTAAAACTTTTCCTGAAGTCATTGGATTCAATTTTTAAGTAGTGAAAAATCGGCCAATAAATGCATTTGAAATTTCCTGTGAAACTGTTTTATTATTATTATTTATTTATTTTTAACCAATCTAAGATTTTTTATAACAGCTATTTTGAGCAACATTTTTTGTTTTATTAAAGTAAAAATTCGGAGAAAAAATAAGAGAAAGTTCAATGCAAAATTTGTACTTCATACTATGTGCCACTTTTAGCCCACTGATTGAAATCAGAAAATTTTAAAATTTCAGTCTTTTCTTGTCAGGATCTACACTGTTTAAAATAAAGTTTAACATTTCAGCAAGACATTAGTTTGGTTAAATCTAGGAAAATTTGGCTACAACCATTTTATTGGTGAAAAGTTCCATCAATGAAACGATGTTTTTACGAACTGGGGATCACCAAAAAGCACCCTTACATTAGTGTAACTTATCACCAATAAGATGGTTGCAACTAAATTTTGCTAGATTTAACTTGTTTGCTAAAAGTACCAACAACTGTGTTAAGTAAGTCGTCAGCCAAAAATATTACGTAACTTAGTACATGTTTGGCAAACGGACGTATTCTTCTATAATAACGTATAGCCCCCCTATACAAAGAAATAATTATAACTCTCTAATAAAATGCTTTACAGAAAGCATCCGCAAAAGAATTTAAAGAATCGTGAAACAATTTTGATATGTATAATTTATTCAGTTTCCAGTCTGAAAATAAATCTTAAAAAGCATATGAATTTAGTATTTCTACGCTCGTTTTAACATACTGTATAAGAAATTTACACAGCAAATTAGAGTTTGGAAAAAATGCATCTTCGGTTATAAAAAAAATATATTTTCCCTAATGAGAGACACTCGCGGTGTTTTCGCGATGCAAATTCTAAAACACAAAGAATACGTGAGGTTGAAAGTTTTATCAAAAAGATTCAATGTTAAGGACCCTCGTAAACATTTTATTACTCCGAGTTAGTACAGTTGGAAAAGATTGTACAATTTAGTGGCAGCGGTACTGAATTCATTATTTGTCACAGTCACAGCTGCTAATAAGGAAGTTTTCTTCTAGGGCTTTCTTTTTGATGCAAAGAATTTCTTTCAAGCATGGAAATTTCGTGTGGTTTATTTTCTTTAAAAATCAAAGAGAATGCATGTTTAAACCATTTCTAGAAATTTAAATATAATTTAAATGATGTTATAAAAACGAAGAATTTTTCAGATGCTCATTCATAACAGGGCTTTAAACAGTTTGTATTTAGTTATAGAGTACAAAATTTAAATAGGAATGCAAAAGAATAAATTTTCAACATCAAACAAATATAATTCCTTTAAGTGGAAGAAAAATGTTCCATGTGGGAAATACGAAAGAAAGGCTAAAAATATTTGGCCATTGATTTTATAAGAGCAATTTTGTTACTGCAGAGTTGTAGTTGGAGAAGCCTATTGCTTTCTAAAATACTTCGTTTATCACAGTATTATTTTTTTAATATGAATTGGTTTCGATGCATTTATTTTTTAATTATTATCTGCATTAAAAGTTAAAGCTAAAATAAGTAAGCTGAGCTGACTTTTTTTTTGGCTCTAACAAAAATCAACTAAAAGTACGTTCACCCAATTATTTTCTTTTACTACAGTACTGATTTTCTGTAATTAGTTTTACTTGAAGCTGTGGGTCTTCTCTTCTCTATAACTTACCAACCACAGATCTGCAAGAAATTGCATGAGCTCGATTTAATCGCTGTCATCACATTAAAATATTGAAGTTTAAAAGGTACAGATTCAATAATACGCTCAAATATCATCTCACACTATCGGGCCTTTAGCAACTCTTACCCCACATATCCTGGAGATGGAAATTTCTTTGAAATAAATGGATACGAGTAAAATATAGACAATGCTCAATTTCAAACTCTTTAGGACTACAAAAAAAATTTTCAATCAACCAAAAGTTTTTAAGATCGAAAATTGAAACTGTAAAAAAGCAAATGCATTTTCAAGTAGACTATAAAATCGAAGACAAGGGCGGATCTAGAAATGTCTCAAGGGAATGGCGATTGTTTTTTTTTTTTTTTTTTTTTTTCATATCCTTTATCCCATCTTGGTTTGCTAATGTTGACCTCATGGGTTTTGGACTTCAATTGCGAAACTTATCTTGAAAAGAGCCCTAAAAATCCCTTCTGCTAGCATCAAGATCGTCTGAAATTGCCATTTTTGAACTTCAATATTGAAAATTTACCAGTGGCGAGTTATTCAAGGGAGGTGCGATCGCCCCTCCCTTGTATCCGCCCCTGATCGAAGAACTCCTTATTCCCCTTCATTCACACAATCATATACCCATTAATTTTAGTTTATTTCAATACAACGTTTCGAAAGGTTACATGGCTCCTAAAAACTATCAAAAATAAAGTGATTAAGTATTCTGAAATATAGCACAGTCATAACATATAATCAGAATAAGATTTTAACTACATTACGAGTAAAAAAAAATACGTCGAGCATAAATACTGTTGCATATCTCTAGTCATGTTTAAAATGATTTTTAGATGTACTCAAGCACGCTTCATATGCTTAAGGTAGTAGTCTGGTAACTTATGCCTATTTTCATGACTTCTTTGGAGGGTGGTTTTTTATAGGAAAATAAAAATGAATTATCTTGAATATTAAGAGTTTTTATTTACATATTGAAAATATAGAAAAACATTGATTTGAAAAAATTTAATAGTTTATTACTATTATTATTGTCACTCGAAGTTGGAAGCTCAAAAAAATGCACGTGGGTAGCCCGGGTGATTTTGGCTCTTGATGTTATCTGAAATCAAATATTCTTGATTATTCTTAATCTATAGACATGTCATTCTGGTCGGAACTACTGAAGTTTCATTTCAAGGGTAAATAACAAAATGGCGGACTTTGATAAAAAAAAAAAAGTATCCTTTTTTATAGCAAAGAAAGGGTTGTAAAATAAAAAGTTAGGGGTGAAAAAAAATCTCGTTAGTACCGACGAGAACTATAAGTGTGTAGAACAGCCTGTTAAAATTTGAAAGCAATCGGTTCAGTAGAAAAAAAGTTATTTCCCGGGCCGACCAGAAAAACAATGTTTTGAGAAAAACGCGTTTAAAGTTCAACAACAAACTCCGAGGTGCTCTAGGAAACTCATTATAACTCCCGAAATATTTCGAATTTCGGTCTGAAATTTTTTACAGTATATTCTCAAGAAATTGTACTTTCAAATTAAGCAAAAAAAATAGATTTTTTGAATCCAAGTTACCAGACTACTACCTTAAAACAAAGATACGTTGATCTATTTGAAATATATGTTTACAACAGCATTTTAAAAGATTAGCTACGAAAATGTTGCCACTCAAGAACAAAAAAATTACTTTTGCCAAAAAAAAATTAAATAATTTAAATACTACTTGACAATAAGCACCTGATAAGCAAGAAAACGTTTCAGCCTTTGCTCTATTTTGTATAAATTATTTATAGTTAACTTTCTTCTTATTTTTTTTTTTCATATAATACTGTAAAATTATTTTTTGCTCCATAATATAATATTCAAGTACGAGTTCAGTTAATATAATCGAAGCGAAAGAGAATGTTTAACACAATATGTTAACTTTTAGCTTCTCTGCCAGGAATTCAAGCAAAAAAGCTCATATATTGCATTTATTTTACAAATTTTGAAGTGAATTAAAAATTTGTATCACTTAAAAACGTAAATTATTAAATTTACACAGTGAAACATAAGTTGTTGTAAAGAAAAGGAAAATCTCTTGCTGTCAAAGAATCCATTCTTGTTCTTTCGATCAGAACCAGAAAAAAAAATCTCGAAACTTTTTAAGTGGAAGCAAGGCTTAAAGGAAAGAAAAAAGTTTCATCGCTATTCTCGTTTTACAACTTTTATTACAAACCCAATCTTTTCAGTAGTGGAAGGACAGTAACTGTAGAACGCAAAAAAGAATAGAACTTTCAAAGTACGAATAAGAAGACAAAGGGGAAAAACCTCATTTGGCTCAGAACAAAATGGCTCTCTTAAAATCAAGGTGACTGCAATTTCTAGTGAGGAAAATAATTAGGATTGAAATTTAAACAGGGATGGCACTCGTGCTAAACAATCAAAATAGCATTAATTTCAGTTGATGAATATTTAAGATTTATATTTTAGAATTTATAGAAACGACGTTCGTATTTAACAATCAGAATAAGTTATTTTTGTTGATAAAGACTTAGGAATTTAAATTTAAACATTTATGGGGACGACACTCGTACTAAATAATTAAGGTAGTAACATTATTCAGTACGAGTGTCGTTAATTATTTCAGTAAAGAAATAATTTTGATTATTCAATTGAAGTATTAATAGAGAAGTCACACATGCCGGCTACTTTGCCTAGTGGGCAGAGAAGTCTGACTCGGTTGGAGTGGTTCCAGGTTCCAATCCCGTCTCGGGCATGGATTTACTTTCTCTTCCCTGTCCTTGTCCTTTCTTTGTGTGAATGTGTTGCTGTCTTGCGAAAGGTTGATCTACCCTATAAAACGGGTCCCTATATCACGTGTATACTGTGGAAGTCGGACTTCACACCAAATTACGGTACAGTTGGAGAAGTGAAGCAGCGGACCCCAAATTGCCAACCTGGCTGGCTGGGATACAAGACAACAACATAGAGATGACATTCGTATCAAAAAAACAAGATAACAGTAATTTCATTAAAGCAATAATTGACTTAAATTTAAATACTTGTAGGTCTAACACACTCGTCCTGAACAATCAAGGTAGCAGTAATTTGTGTTGAGAAATAATTAAGATTTAAATTTGAACAAACGCAAGTGTATTATATAGAGATGACACTTGCATTGAACAATCCCTTGAAACATTTTTATATGGAGGTAAACGATAAACTCTAGTGCAAAAGATATAAACATTCATAACTTTGAACTTGAAATGTATTGGGCAAGAAGTATATCTATTAAATGCAAAAACTAAAAATCAAAATTAAAATGTGCTGCTTCATTTCCATGCTACATTTCGCACTCTAAATGAATCATTTTTGATTTTAAAGTTATATGCGACAAATGCAACTACTGTATTGCAGCCATTTTGTGTTTTAATTTTCTAAAACTGCATAAAAAAGATCTCGTTAGCACTTATTTGGCGTTGAGTATTCTCGGCAAAATTAAATTTCTGTTTGAGTTTTCCACGGGAGAGAGCTCATGTGGCTCCACCTGGGGAAAAAACTGGTCATTCAAATTATCGTGGTAATGGCATCTACCGACAGTGGAGTTACATGAAAGAATGAATCATATATCGGGAGGTGGCACTAGGTCTGCAAAAAGGCAAAGCCTCACATGCAGCCCCATTAGAAATAAAAAATATTGTAAAGCATTTTACATACTATTACTTTAACGACGCTCAGAACGTTTCGACCTCATATTAAAAGATACTTCATATGAAGTTGAGGGAAGCGGTTGTATGACGAATTTTCTGTTTTTATCTTACACAGAAAATATACAAATATATTTGTCTGTATACATAAGTTGATCGCAAAAACACAGACATATAAATCTATTAACATTCAAGTAATTGAATCTTAAAACTGTACCTTAGTAAATGGAGTTTAAGAAGTAAAGCCGCTATATATACAGGCCGACGCATGAAGCTTAAGTTCGACCACTTTGGATCCAATTCATTACTTTTATTTTCACTTTTTCATTAGGGTTACAAGAGAAAAATTTCAGACATTGCCATGCTTTGCCAAATTCACGTGCCGATAATAAGTGCTCACATTGAAAATTCACCAAAACGCGATAACTTGCCAGAAAAGACAACCATTTATCAACCGCCAGAAAAGACATAACACGAGCTGGATCCAAAGTGGTGAAACTTAATCTTGATGCGTCGGCTCGTCTATATAAGGGCCTTATCAAGAAGCGTTAGGAATTGTCACTACTCCAAACTAAACTCTAAAAACCTGTGCGAATAAAAATTAGTAACGAGCATGGTGTGCCATAATTTTTAATATTCATCAACTACATTTTATGTATTTCATTGTAACCAGTGATACTTTCCGTTCCTGCCATTTCTAGCTTAACCGGATAAAGGGTATCATAGGAATTTTTAAGAGAGAAAAAAAGTTTTTAAAAGGGAGTGGGTGGTGGAACAAGAACGGATAGCACTTGAAATGCTCTAACGGGGTGAATTACTACGTGAAAAACTAATTACTATGGCATTGATAAATGAAATGCTGTTTGATCTATACATATCACAAAAATAATAACAAATATGGCAGTAAAATGAACATGAATTTTTAAATTTTACAGTAAAAATGACTCTAGGTCAGCATTTAATGCACTCCAAAGATTAAATGACTGATATCAGGCACCTTACAAATATCTACAATAACTACATCAAAATAATTTTTAAAAAGTATAATAAAAAAACATAAATGTAATATTCTGATCATAAAAATGATTCTAGGTTAGTGTACACATCAACTGCATAAGACAAATTCAAAAAAAAACATTTAAAATGTTTAAAAAACACAACTCAGCAGTATTAAAAAATCATGTTCCGGCATTAAACTCCGTTAGGCCTTTTAACCACTTGAATGCGATAAAACATGGATGGCGTAATGCTCTGCTCCGCTTTTTGCATCCATTACCCCTTCCTTAATAGCTTTTTGAAAACGCGTCTACTACCCTCTCGCGCCATGTTATACCGGTTGTTACTTTGCTTCCAGACGAACCGGATTCAGAAAGCCTTTCCACGGTGATGTTTGCGAAAATAAAAAAAATCGGCGTCGCGAAGGTTTTTTGGAGCCATTTTCTCGATTTCGTGGAATCCTTGAGTAATCCCGGAGAAGAAGGGGGGGGGGGTTGGGAGCGAAGTTCTAAGGAGCAAAAAGGAGCTCGCTGAAAGTTTCATCTTTTCCCATGATGAAATTTATGCTTTTAAAAATAAATAGAAACCTCTGCAGAATCTGGGAAAAAAAAGATATTTTCGGAGGATTTTCCGAAAAATGAGATTTTTTCCATGAAAATTTAAAGCATTTTGTAAAATTTTTATTATTATTAGATGAAGTGAAAATGTTGTATACATAATTCTGCAGTGTATGTCAAAAATATGCAACATTTATTAAATTTTGATAAGTACATTACTAGATGGTTTCTTACTCCGAGAAGAATAAATAACATGTTTAAAAAGGAGAGAATTTTTTAACCGTTTGATCACAAAAAATATAGAAAAAATTAAGTTATAACGCAAACATTTATGGTCCAAGATTCCATTTCAAGCACTCCTAATAGGGGATAATAACAGGGTGTTCCGTTTTAAATTGCTTGATCTTTAATTTCGCAATCTTGTTCGTCCTATATGCATACTTCCAATTGCAAAACTTCAAAATGAGGTGCAGAGTTAAGGTATTAAAAGTTTGTAACGAAAAAAAAAATCAAAACATACGAAATCAAACAATTTATGCGAATTCCAGGTCCTCCAAAGAAAGATTTTGAAAACAAATCTCCATTGAAAAACTATTCCAGCACAAAAAAATTGAAAGATTTATGATTCAAACTCAACGAAATATTGGAGCTCAAAGTTTCATATGTGAACCTGTGCAGAAAATGAGATCGGAAAGTATCGCCCTTATAAAAGAATGATTGGTTTCATATTACGGAAGCTATACTTTCCCCCAAAACGTGTTATTGACACCGAGTATTCCTTGGCGTAGGTCGCAAAACACTGCGTTTCATATCTCGGTGAATGTGGGTCGTACTAATGTCAAATTGTTTGCGTTGTAATTATTTTATGGAGTTTTTTTCCCCTAAAAAAAGTTCGGGGACCCGAAGTCGTAAGAAAAGTTAGATTTCGTATTTTCGACTAAATTGATTTTTACTTTTTGTTTTTTGCTTCAAACTTTTAATACCTTAACTTTGCATCTTATTTTGAGCATTTTTGCCAATGGAAGTCTGATTCTAAGACAAACGGTTACGAAAATAAAGATCATGCTAGGTAAAACGCAACACCCAGTATAATTTCTTTAATTCATTATAACAAACAAAATAACTTCAGAAAGACTTTGAAAAATAGGACGACTCTGAACGAATGTCACAGTGTCACACTTTTATTACAATCGCATAAACTTTGAAAGAAAACGCATGAGAAACTTTATCAAATTCGGATTTCTTGGGATACTTGGCTGCTTGGAGCACTGCCAGCGATGTCAAAACAAATAATGCCATGATTAGCAAATAAAATTGGAAAGGAAGTAAAATATATCTTTGTTTAAGCGACTCAGATCTTCCGAAATAAACATTCATAAATAAAACAGGAAGTAATAAATTACGAAGTCTTTTAGTAATACGTTTTCTGAAGGATGTATCACGTTTCGGATATTATATTCGTCGGATCGTGCATGCTGGTACCGTGTTTCTCCGAAAATAAGACTTGGTCGTACACCAAATTTTGCTGTAGAAGATACGCTAAGGTTTAGGGGAGAGCGGGGTACTTTGACACAATTTTCACTTGTGATTTTATTTCCAGATTTTAGTTAGTGTTCGAGTCAAAAAAACATATGTATGTTGATGGTGCATATCTTTGTACAACTTAAGTAAAAAAATCAGCTTCGCAGTAAATGCCTATTTGTTTTTCCCTAAACACCTCAAAGTGACAAATAATCCCATGGCATGGTGCTTTATCACAGGGTAGAGGGTACTTTGTCACATATAACTTTAAGGGAAAAATTAGTTCAGACTTTAGCATTTTTTTAATTCTGTTTATTACATTATTTAAATGAAAGGTTGTATTTGCAATTCGACTGCTGCTGCTGCCCTAAAAAGGCTAATTTTCCTGGTTTTAGAAGTTCTATCTTAGAAGAGACGATTTGAGCTACTTGCATTATTCCTTGACTATCTATAGGAGTTATATTTGTTTTTCTAGCATAGGTCCACAACATCTTTCAAAAAGACAAGAAAGAAAAGTTAGAGCTTCAAAATGCCTATGTATAGATTGTGACAAATCGCCTCATATCTTTGGGGACAAAGTGCCCCGCTTGCATTTGTTTTGTTTTCATAAGTTTCAGAAATCGAAAACTAAACTAACTTTTACACAGATACATTAATGTATAGCTGATTAACTGAGGATTGACAAAATAATATTTACATTTCTTCAACCGATAGTGGAAGAGTAAAAAAATGCTAAATACCAACTGAAAAATTTACTTTGAGCACTTAATAATAAATTACTCTTAGTCAAGTTCACTGTCACACGGCGAGCTAATGCTGTCTGCGTCGGATGGCAGCAACTTTGGGCAACTTGGGTTGGTTGTAAAATTTCTCTCCGCTGTCACAATTTTGCTTAATTTACTTTGTGTCAAAGAACCCAGCTCTCCCCTGTTTTCAATGCGTTGTCTTTTTTTGTCATGCAGAATAATCCATATTTGTTCATTGTTAAGAATTTTAGACGCTTACCCGTTTACTAGTTGGTCTCGGTTATCCGTGGAACTGGTTTCTCCCATTGCGTATCTCATATATTATTTGTTAAGTCTATTTTTCTTTGCAACTTCACGTCAGGATAAAATTTATGAAATTGGATTCTTACAAAATTGAAGAAGAGGCATAGCAATAATTTGATCAAAAAAGGTGGGAACTAGTAAGAAAATTTAGAGACCAATGTATCAGATCATCCGCAATGTTTTAAGAAAATCCTATCAACGTCTCGTAAGATAACTATAAGCAAATAAATACTTAACGAGTTCCCGCTATTTACTAAGAAATGTTATCTTATAAGCTTCCTTTTTTCTCCTCCCAACAGATTTCAAATCTATGCGTCCGTCCTCCAATACCACAATCAAACGTTTCGAGACCCGCCTTTCCCCCCAGAGGACCACACCATTCCTCATCGCTTCCACTCTCGAATGCAAGTTGCCTTTCCAGATTCTCCGGAGAAGACACGAAAATGTATCCAAAAGAGGATTATTTTCTCTTCTGCATTATTTTGGATGAGAAGGAGAGGAAAGATTCTTCCTTTTTTTGAATTTTTATTTACGGTCGCATTCAATTTATTTCTCATCTTCCCCGCAGCTCTCTCTCTGTTCGATATTTTCGGGAGTATTTCGACTATGTCTTTTGTTTTACTCATATTCCATATACTGTCACATTCTGCTTATTCGCGAAAGGATCATTTGTTCTGGAATTGGTAATTCGGAGTGCAATCATCTTTCGCAGTAGGGCAATTCCATGAAAGTGTGGAAAATCGTTGAAAAAATTAAATTAAACTAGTGTGATTAATTTGCATATTTTTCGATTTAAAAGGGTTGAAAGTGTCTTATGCAAAATAAGTTTCCGTCTAGAACCTAGTTTTTTAGTTTTGGCAGCACTTTGAAGTTGGCATTAGAATGTTTTATTCTTGGTGAAGCAAATGGTCAAACTTTCAACGTCGGTAAGTTTCACTTTTTTTCTTTAGATAACTGTTGCAATGAAATATTAATGATTATTACACTTTAAATTAATATTCTGAATTGCTGAAGTAAGTGTTGTTACCTAAATTAAGTGATTTATGTATATTTAAAAAAAGCACTATGCTATGTAGCGTAAGTTACCAAAAACATGTTAATGTTTTTTATGTGAATAAAGAAAGAGCAATACAATATTAGTAATGTTATATTTTCTATCTTATAAGTGTGTATCAAATAAATAATGATAGTTTTCTTTCAAATACTGTTAATTTTATTCTTTGTGCCACAGTCAAAATGCGTAACGTAAGTTACTGGCATATGCACGTAACGTAAGTTACCCAAATAAAATTTAAATGCTTGCGTTTAGAAATAAAGTACATTGTGGAATAAACTTATGTGGTTAGTAGGAGTAATTTATTCGAACCTTCTTTTATCGTTATGTATTTACTTTATTATATTAAATTAATCATATTTCTTAAAATGTCTTTGTTTGCTAATAAGCTTACAATACACTTCTATAATAAATTATATGTTTCTTTTTGGCTTTTGAGACATTAATTCTCTCTAAACAATATCACTGCATTCAAAATATTTAGGAGTAATGTACTATAAATTATTCAAAAATGACTTCTGTTATGTTTTAAAGTTATCAAATATGTTTTGGAAAACACAAACACAAAAATATTTTATCTCTTACAGGTGAAATATATTTTAGTCTGCATTAAATGCCACTGAACTCTGCAGAACATATGCGCTGTTAAAGGGGTATGAGAAAAGTCATGTGGATATTACAGATTTGTGAATAAAAGTCCCTCTTGATGGTATTGAAATATGTTAGAAAAGCAAAATTTATCAAAATTACTTTCTGAAGATCCGCACATTGACAATGACTATTTAAGAACTAGAAATTAACAAACTGTGGGGTTTCGTTTAGTTAAGTATTTTAAGGAACAAGAAGAAAAAACAGAGATAAAAGCCGGTGAATGATGGTGTGTGGTGAAGTACGAAAATACATTGTATCCTTGAATTGTGACGATTATTGAAGAAAACGAGTTTAAAATATAAGTAATGGCTGCTGTTGGAACCAATTAGAAATGGCCAGAAACGCAGATGAAATTTATTACAAGAAAGAAAACATAATACGAAAAATTGAATTACCTGAACTTGTTAAAAACAGCGGCTATGATGGATTTAAGTCTTATGTTATGTAATATGTTTGATTGGTCATTGAGTTTGGTATTAAATTTCTGTGAATTTAACTTATAATTGTTATTTTACAATATCTTGATCTAAACTGGACTGGAATTTTCATTCTTTATTTATTGTAATAAAAATATGCTAATAAGTGAACTTTGTAACGTAAGTTACTGTAACGTAAGTTACTCAGTTAAAAATTCCCATAAATTTCAATTTTTTAACTACATTTTTAAATTTGTGAAAATAATTTCTTAAAACTATCCAAAAAAAAGATAAATTATGATTCAAACTAAAAACAATTGTGAAAGAGCAGAGATTTGCCTTAGAACGAACTGTCACGTTATTGCATTCCCTTTTTGTGTAACATAAGTTACTGCCTTATTTTTGGCTGCTAAATTTTGAAAAATTTAAATGCAGCAAATATTTTTGTATTTTTATTATGCTTTTGACTGTCATTTTCATGGATAACTTTCGTACAAGGTTTGTATAACAATATTTGCTCTCACTGAGGTGCTAAATGCAAAAGGGTTGGTCAAAATGTAACGTAAGTCACCGTGGAATTGCCCAGTAGATCAATTTCGATTTTTTTTTTTTTTGTATCTTTCTGTGGCAAATATTATTTCATGAAACTCATCTGTAAAGGAAAAAAACCTTCATCCTATATAGTCAAATTCAAGTTTCAAAGGACTTCCATTCTCTCTGTATATATATTTTTTTATATATTTATTTATTTTTATAGCAATCACGAATTCGAATATTCGAGAAAGAAATAGAGAGAGTGAGTTGGATCAAAAAATATTTGATGTAATTTTTTTCTTTGAAACTTCTTTGTGCTTAAATTTGTTCTTTTAATAAAGGATTGTATTGCTCTTTTATTTTATTAAAATAGTTTGCCAAAAATTTGTCTTTCCCATTTTACAAGTGATTTCAACACATTGGCCACCTATGAACTAAAGATGTCCAACAAGCTACACTTTAGAAATCATACAATAAGAAAAGTTAAATTTCATCTTGCAGAAATATTGCACGTAATATGTACATAAGCGAAAAATTCAACGTAAAAAAAGTCAGTCAAATATACCTAACCAGAGAATTACGAAAAATCATCAGAGTTCACCTATGGCCACCTTTGGATCACCTACTTTTTTCAAGTTTGACAAATTTGCCGTTAACTTGCTGTAGTTAGTACTCAGCCCAAGATATTACTTTTTATAAAAGGCATTTCTATTTTGAACTTTTATCTTTATTCTGCAAGAATCAATCACATCGGTGAATGATGTCCAAAAACATTATTTGTTTTTCTTTAAAATTACTATGAAATTTGCAGGAAGTAAACTTAATAAAATGAAAACCCTTGAACACAACACAGTTTTACATAATTTGCTTGCTCAGCGTTCAACCTATTCAATTATTATTGGTTGCACTGCAAATAAATTGTGCTAGGTGCAAAAAAAAGTAGTTTCAGAGAAAGGGGATTAATTGCCCAAAAATGAGTCTTTCAATTTTTCACGAGTGGCATCATGTTCATAACATTTCTGTGATTTTCTTGGCAACTACGATGCCATCATTACAATTTTATTTTGTAGAACGACATGTAGATAAAATATTTATGTTATTCACAATTTTTGAACGTACTACAAATAGCAGTGAGTTTACTAACTGCATAACTGTTTATGGTAAATTAAGTAATTCGTTTCCAATGAAAAAGTGTTATTAAACGCACTATTTTATCGCATTTAGTGTTTTAAAATAAATGGTCTTGTTTCTTGAAAGTGTTTCTAAAACTTCCTCTGTATTCATAAGCTAGATGTGGCGTGACCAATAGAGTCTTTTCCTTGTAGTGTGTTATTCCCCACACACACAGTTAATTATTCCTCAAGACTCAACTTCCAAGAGATAAGCAGACCAAAGCCACGGAGATTGGAAAAGTAAATCTCCAGAGAAATTTTCCAAGAAACCCAATCAAAGTTTTCGTACTAAAGTTAGAAATAGGAAAACGAAAAGCGATGCTACATTCTTGTTGGAAACAAGTATCCATTTTCACAGGGGTATGTTACTTTCTTTCGGAAGAATAGTTATGACAGCTCTTCACAAAACTGACAGACTGAAAAACGTTCAATTTCTAGTACTTGTCGGAGAAAAAGGGGCCATCCGTCTTCGCTGTCAATGCAGACAAAACCACGGGGCAGGCCATTTTAGAAAAACTTCTCCTTTTGGTAAAGATCTGCTGAAATATTATCATGAAAATAGCATTTATGGGTGATTCTCCAAAATCCTAAAAATATCGCAGACTTTTTTGTTGTCCTAATATTCCTACAAAAAAATATTTTATCCTTATTTGTCCTGATTTTTAGCTTACTATCCTGATATTTCTTACTTTTTTTTTAATTCTGTTTTAAGGCTCCTAGCAGGTTTTCAGTGGGCGCGTTCAGAGTGCTCGCCCGAGCTTCCCTGGGAGCTCGAGTTCTTCCCAAAGCGTTCAGACCTGCCATTTTGGAAAGCCCGAACTTCCCAAATGCTGTCCAGAGTAGACGCCCGAGCTTCTCGGGCTTAAGCACAAGCAGCCCAGGAAATTTAGCAGGGCAGATATGTCACGTGTTTGGGCGTTTAGCAAAGGATGATGCTCATTGGCTGAATTTATTGCTCTTTCGTCTGCTAGGATTTACAAAATGTGACTAAAACAAAATCTTGAAAATACGCACACAATGTCAAAAATACGCACGCTATTTGTTGTGATGAATCTAAAAGAATATATTTCCTTGAGAATCGGGTCATTGCAGGAACAATCCTGTCAATAAGCGAGATCGATGAAATTCTTTGCTTACTGTTAGGCCTATTTCCAGGCCCGTCATTTAGGGGGGAAGGGGGGGTCAATTGCCCCCCCCCTGACTTTGAGAAATCAATGTATTTAAAAAAAAGTGGGCGTGGCTTTTGATGTTTTCCGATGAAATTGCATTGAGTTTGGGCCTTTGCCCCCCCCCCCCCTCCTGGAAAAACTTGAAATGACGTTTCTGCCTATTTCATTGTAAATTCCTTCATTTAAAATAACATATTTCTCATTAAATTCGATAAGTCATTTCGATCCCACGCTCAACCATGACGGTGGAGGAACAATAATTGCCGCCAAACTTAAGAATGGTATCATTTTGTGCCAAAATGTAGGAGCAAATGCAGGATTGTTCCTGCATTGACCGGCGCGTTACTCTGCTGTTCTGTCCGCCATGTTGTTTCTTCCCGAATGTCACAAGTGCTGTCCAGACCACAATTGCTTGGGCTCGGCCCGGGAAGTTATGCATGATATCACGGCTGAAACGCCCGGCCGGCCCGGGCGAATACTCTGAACGCAGCCAGTTTATCTATACTGCCGTGCTAAGCACAAAATTCGTATCTGCACTTTTTAACAAAATTGACTTATCGCCACCAGGTGGCTCTTTGTGAGCATTTTACATAAATACAAAACTATATGGTCATTCGAGAACGAGAAATACTTTTTAAAAAAATTCTAAAAAAAATTGATCTGAATTAAATACATGTTGGCGCAAAACTTTAAAGAGACCTCAGTTTGAGCTCGACTGCAGATACCACTTTTGCGCTTAGCACGGCAGTATAGGGGAAAAAGAACCCCAAACTTTCCAATAAAATCCATAGTTTACGTCGGTTTTTTTTTTTTAACTTATCACAGAGATTCTTTGATATTTAGGGACGCTTATGGGGAGGGGGTGCGCCGGAAAATCAGTAAACCGGAATATTTAAGTCTAACAACCAGGAATCATTTTTTTATAATTAAAAAAAAAATTAAAAGAGGTCTAAATTTAATTTTGAGTTGTAAAATTGTTCTTTTATTACTTGTCTCCAGGCCCGTCATTTCGGGGTTCAGAGGGAGTCAGTTGCCCATTGTTTAGTTTGATGTATCGAACCGAAAGCACGATTGATGGCAATGTTACAAAGTTGCAGCCACATACTTTTTTTTTCTTACGAAAAACTGATGGATTTAATAAAAGAGGCATCAAGTAATAATGGCAACAATTATTGGATTTTAAGTTTCTTTCCTCTTCCATATTTTCCCATGTTATTTCAAACTATTATTTTAATTTTACATGTGTTCCGGCCAGTGATTATTATGTTAATGTGAGGTGATGCCCTCGGGTAGAAAGAAGTTGGACACCACAAATGTAAACCAACCCACATCAGCATGTAGTAAGAAATAATTTGTTTCAGCATACCGCGCTGATGCAAAGGACACGAAATTCTAATCTATCTAGAATCTCCAAGCACTATCAATCATGCAGTAAGTGTATTGGATTTTGAATACATTGAGATCGATATCCTTAGCCGAATTTGAAACATAATCCGCTCAACAGAACTCACGCTCTTCGATGGTATTTGATTCAGAAGCTTTTCTCAGTAGGAATTGCTACAAATTGCGCACAATCGCCGAATAAACCTATCCTGCTTGGCTAGCATCAAACTCAATCTGTTGGGTAATGTTTAATGAGTACAAGATGATGGCTAAGTCCTCCCACAAGGATATTGTTAACATATTTTGGTGAGTGATCGCAACGGTATCTTCAAATAATCGTTGGAGTGTGTCATCTCTTACAATGAATTTGAGGATTTCCTCCAATTTCTGACATTGTCGCGCGAGTTAACACTTTGTATCTGAAACGTACAAAATCGATCAGTACATATTTCTCGTCAGCTAATGTCTATTAATCCTTATAATTGAAGATTTATAATACTTTACACGTCTCTAAATAGGCACACAGTTTTGTAACGTTCAGAAAACCTTCAATTAAGAAAACTTCTGTTTTTTAAATTTTATACTTATTTTGACCCAATTAAGTTACAATTTCAACATTAAACAAATATTAAAACAAAAAGCGTGCAAGAAATTGGTGACCATTTGGCAACAAGTTGGTGGTACAGTCGACGCTCGTTATAACGACCACATGTTATAAAGACCATCCTAATATAACGACCGGTGAGAAAAACCCCAACTGTATCCCAATATACTCTATGTTCTACCTCTTATAGCGACCACTCGTTATAAAGACCATTTTCTGTAGGACGGAGACGGTCGTTATATCGAGCGTCGACTGTATATGGAAAAATTAGGCACCTGAAATAATTTACGGAATACTATGTCGAGCCAGCGATACCGGGGACACTTGACTAGTTTCTTATAGAACTCAATGTTTTAGAGCTGTTTCTATCCAGCATATCGGTAAGCGATTTGTCCTCCTAAATAATTAAATATGAAATCCATTGTTACAAAACGTGGTTGCTATGAAACAGTAATAATAATGATAATGAGAATTTTGAATGAAGTCTTAACTAAATCAAACATGAAACTCATTAGCGGGCCACGTACGTAGTACTTTTATAGCTAGCTACTTGTAAGTTTTTAAATATAAATTAGTTGAAAAGCCATTTATTTATATTAAAAACTGAGGATCTATCTATGTCTGCTTCTTTCCCTTGAGCGAGCTGAACTTGCTGAAACTTCCTCACCATTTTGAAGGCGCGAAGCATCTCAATAATTCGAATGATTTTTTGTTGCAGGAAAAAAGTAAAGGCGTGAAGCGCCTTTTAGCGAGCCGCCTTGGCGGCGAGTATTTTATTGAAACTTTCTTATTACTTTAAAGGCGCAACGCGCCCGTGCAACGCCAGGCCACGCAGCGAGCTGCTTTCTTGCTCTTTTTTGCAGTAAGAGCAAGTCTTGCAGAAGGTAAAGCTCTTTTTTGCAGTAGTTAAAAGCAAACTAAGATATTTGAGTATTTACAATGATCCTCCCTTCCCATTGGAACATATTTATACTGCATATTTTTTGTAGAACATTTTAGTCCGATACTGTTATTGCAATTTTAGATGTCAACATTAAATTTAGATTACGTTTCTCATTTCCTTTTGTATTTATTATACTTTTTAGGTATAGTAAAATCTCTAAAAATTCGGAAATATTTTTAATAATTTGCAAAGCAAACTAAGCACTTAAGAAGTAAACTTATTACACTTATATACAAATACAGGTACTTTTTTTTTCAAATTTAAAATTTGTTTCGATTACTCAAATCGGACAAATATTTAGTATAATAAAGAGAAATTTGAAACTATATAATTTTTTTTTCTCGCAAAAGCATTATGTACCAAAACTACTAGCAACGTAGGCAAATATTTAAGAATATATAGCTAATTTAAAACTTTCGAGGAACGTTTAACTTACACCTTGAGTTTTGAAGAAAAAAAATGCTCGAGCTGGTTGTGGAAAATCGGGGGCTGTCTGAGGAAAAAAATCAAGCAAACACAATGAGAAGTAAAAGCTTTTCTTTGTGCGAAAATAAATGAAAGCCTACGAAGTTGTTACCAAAGAGTTGTAAATAAATTTCATACACGTGTTTACAAGTAACTATTTCTTAAATATTAAGCGAAACTCATTATCAGCAGCAGAAAACAAATGGGTGACAATGTTTAAGCAAGGCTTGACATTAAAAACTGCTACTGAAACACGCCCAATAGATTTAGAGCTTTTCAAGGAGACCAATAGAATTGGATACTTGATCCTGAAAAATGGACCTCGTACGTTATTGCCTGCTTTATGGATCTGACGCTAAAATGGCCGAAACCTGAATTTTCTCGTCGGACAATGATGCTTGGCTTTGGAAAAACAATGCCATTTTTTTCTTTAACAAGACACTATCCTTCTCTTTTTATTGATGTCACGTTTGATCACTAAATAAAGGCCCATTGAATACTCTCATCTGTCAATTCTATTCTTTCGAATTTCGAGGGGAATGTTATGTTTTGTCTTTGCATGGAATTTATTATGTATTTTTAAAAATAAAATGTTAAAGTTCTAAAGGATCACAATAACGCTTTGTTCATTTTTGCTCGATTTTAAGCAATAAAATGATTTTTGGTTACGTTAGGACTAATTTATACTTTTTAAACGTCTGTAAAGACAAGGGGCTAAGACAAGCCAAGTAATGCAGGAAAGTGTTAAAATGGAACGATTCGAATACGGGTTTGCAAAAATTTAGCAAAAATATTCATTGTTTAACTAAATTAAACATAAAATTGCTAATACGTGATAGTTGCACGACTTTTTTTTGCGATTCGTTTCAGAGCCAATATTTAGAAAAGTGCCAATTTGAAATTGGAGTTTTTTGAAAAAAAATTTTTTTGCAGAAAAAAACTAATATTGGATTTTAAGTCTAAATTGGGTCTAAATGCAGGAAAATAAAAGGGGGAGGTCAAGGAACTTATTTACCCCCTCCTGAGATTACTCACTTTTAAGCCGTTACAGATCTGATGAATGTTACAGATCTGATGTTAATATGAGTTACATATTTGAGTTTATGCTTTCAGTCTTCGTTAACATCTCTAAATATGATATCATTTCCTTGCATTTTTAACATAGATTTAAGATAATTATATTAAAATATATATATTAGGCTAAAAAATAAAATTTCATTTTAAAAAAGTATTTCTTGGAAATAAAAATGAGCGATATGGTTTTTAGATAAAATAAATTATGAGATTACCAAATCCAAGCTTATAAAACATTTGTTTTGTTTTGAAACAACACACAACTTCAACTTTTTCAACACACAACTCTGCTGCTTGCTTTTCTTTAATTAGTTGCAGGAAATTTAATTTCTTGATCAGAAATTCAAATTTAGCATGCTAGTTATTATCTAGTTATTTAACGAAGTTATGAGAAATTGAAGCACCAAAATAAAGAAATAAATAAGTAAAATAATAATAATTAATTAACTTAATTTCTGCAGTGTCAATTTTTCTTATTTTACTAACTTCTATTGTTAGGTCATACAAACCACAAATGAAGCAATTGTACTAAAACTCATTGCTTTTCATTTTTTAAGAACAAAAATATTCAATATATATGGCTAAAACCTATGATCCCCAAAGCAGAATACTTAGTGATGTTCTGCGACGCAAAATTATTTGCCCAAAATTTTTCTGCAAGATAGATTTATACATTATATATTTTCCGTCAAAATGTTACCAAAAAGTGTTTTCTCATTTTTACATATAATATACACATAATAACATCATGAAATCGACAGTAACAGGGTGGACATCCAACAGTTCAAATTAACTACCATAAGAAAAGAGTGAGGCTCACCCTGGTTGTTGACTACATAATTCAATGTAACAAGCTAATCACGGCAGTTATACTATATATATATATTTTAAAAAATATATCAGATTGAATGCAATTGTTAATTTTATTTCCAAAAGGCTTGTAGCAGAGTAGACAATTCGAAACATAGAAAAACATAGAATAGTGTTTTTTGAGGAATTTTTTTTTCATTTGCGTAATAAACTGCAGAAATGGTGTCAGAAGCATCTTTTGTGCACTGCAGTGTCATTTATTTTGTTGTTACATTTCAGTTTAATTTTAAATCGCATTGAAAATTCTAGCAATTTGAAGCTGGGATACGTCATTTTCTCCTTCTTCTGACAAAGATAATTTTTGTTGTGTCCTTTCTAAATGGATTATACCTAATCAATGGATACTTGATGGCACAAAATTAAATGGAGAACAAATAAAAAATACACTTAATGGGTGGGAGTTTTTAATATTGATTTAAAAAAATTCTAAAGTCTCGGACATGATTTGTACCATTTTCGCTGGAATGACCCATATATGCTTGTGCACTTACATTCGACGAATGTTTCAAGTCATCAAAGATCACCAGAAAAGAAGTTGTAATACCTCTTTCTTTGGGCCACACTAGATTTACTCATAGACATCTGTTTTGCCCTTATGTAACACACGTAATGTCAATCAGACAGTATTGCATATACAATGGAGATTGCATCGCGATTGTCCAAATTGCAATCATATTCGTTTCAGATTCTTTAGTCATTTTCATCTTTCTTTGAAAGACTTCTTAGGGAAATTGTTCCTTCTTCAGCAGTTTGGATTTCTGTTTTTTACTATTCAAAATTAAAAACTTCATTCATGTGTTGATTTTAGCAAAAATTTTCTTAATTCTGCAGGTTTCTTTCTTTAAACATTTTCATTTTGACACCTTTACTTTTAAACAATTGTTTGGCTCAGTATAGCCTATTAAGGCTTTTATGCCAAAAATCCAACCAAATCAACTTAATTTTTTAATACCATGATAAAGACAATAATTATTTTTTAAATTTGTTTCATTTTTCTATGAAGAGTTTGAATTAGAAAGATTTCATAAGTTTGCAAATACTTCTTGCTTTATTTTCATTAATTCATATTTTAAATGCTTTAGTTTGACAAATATATTTATAATTATGTTATTAATGCTTACTATATATATACTTTATCATCGGTTCAGAAATTCAGCTCAAAAAACTCAAGTTTAAAAATTTCAAGCTCGGCATTGGTACGTTAACTAATTCCCAGATCGCAGAACAAATGTTAAAAAACATTTTTCCGATTGGGGGAGGGGGGGGCTTGGATTACACCTATTTTCCTAATTTTAGCCTGAAGTTAATTGTTTCAAATATAATTACTTCGTCCCCGCGATTCTCTCAAGCGGAAAAAATGTTTTAAAATAATTTGAGTGACTATTTTTACTTCAAGCTCCGTCAGAAATTCTGCGGCCGAAATGTGAAATCCCGAAAAACTTGAAAGGAGACTCCCCTCCCCCTCCACCCTGCGTTTCTCTTACGCGAAAAAATTGTTTTAAACATCATTTGAATAAATAATTTTCACTGTGAGTTCCGTAAGTGCAATTCTGCGGCAATATGTAAAATGCTGCAGAACTTTAAACAAAGGTTTGCCCTCAAGATTCTCTCACCGGAAAATTGTTTTTAATACACTCTGTATAATTAATTTGCGGTCAAAATGATAAGGCCCGCAGAACTACAGACGTAGCTTGTGTCCCCTTGATTCTTCCGCAGGAAAAATTATTTGAAATCTTAATTTGTTCTGTAAGATTCGTCACAGCAGTTCTGCGGTCAAAACGCAAAGAGAACTTCAAGCGAACACCCCCCCCCCCCCCGCCATTTATTGATGAGTAACGATTTATTGTTTCAAAGAAAATTTGAAAAGCTAATTTGTTCTGGAAGTTTCGTTGCTGACGTTCTGTGGCCAAAAAGTGAAAGATCGCGAAACTTCAAGCGAGTACCCCCCCCCCCTCCCGCGATTCTCTCACGAGGAAAAAATATTTTCAACATTGTCGAATACCTAATTTGTACCGCAAGTTTCGTCACTGAAGTTCTGCGAATAAAATGTGTAGGCCCGCAGAATTTCAAACGAAGCCCGTTTTCCCGCGATTCTTTACACGGAAGAATTAATAGTTTAAAACATAATTTGAATAACTATAGTTTGTACTGCAAGTTTCGTCACTGAAGTTCTGTGGATAAACTGTGTAAGCCCCCCCCCCCCCCCCCGCAGAACTTCAAACGAATCCCGCTCCCCGCGACTCTTTAACGCGGAAGAATTAATTGTTTTAAACATAATTTGAAAAACTATTTGTACTACACGCTTCGTCACTGAAGCTCTGCGGCCAAACTGTGAAATCCCGAAGAATTTCAAGCGAAGCTTGCGTCCCCGCGATTCCCTCATGAGGAAACATAGTTTTAAACATAACTAAATATCTAATGGAAAAACAGTGTGTCGTCACTGAAGTTCTGCGGATAAAATGTGAAGACCTGCAAAACTTCAATTCAAAATCTGCGCCCCTGCGACTCTCTTGCGAAAAAATTGTTTCAAACATAATTTGAAGAACTGATTTGTGTACCTACCGCAAGCTTCGTCCCTTTTCAGACTAAGTTTGCGTCCCCGCGGTTCTCATGCGGAAAAAAACAATCGTTGGAAACATTATTTGAATAACGAATGTGTACTGCAAGTTTCGTAGCTAAAGTTCTGTTGCCCAAATAAGAAGGACTGCAGAACTTCAAACGAAGCCTGCGCAAGTGTCATCACTGAAGTTCTGCGGAAAAACAGGAAGGTCCTCAGAAGCTCAAGTCAAGACATCCGCACGTCTGCTGTGGTCTATATGGCACTGCCATATAAGTCGATAGCACGATAAGTCGATAAACAGGCAATAATGTCGGTAGCCTGCCATTACGGCGCCGACATTATTGGCTTCTGCTTTTTGCTTTTTATAATTCTGAAACGTGTAAGTTAGTTCTGTAACATATTCGCTGTTTTTCAATGTTACCGCTCTGACTGTTACCGATCTGACAAACTGACAAATTTTTTTTTTTATTTCCGAGTCGATCGCACTAAACCAAAATCAAACACGTGGTTTTTTCACTTGTAATAAAGGACTATGCTTATATATAAAATAATTTTTAAAATAATAAAAACTGCGCATTTTAGAGCGTGTTACCGATCTGATGACTCAAATGACACACATTTTATAAAATCACGTTAAAAAATCTTACCTACAATTTTAGATGCAGAAATGCAAATTTTTAATTACGATTCGATAAAACATTCCACCAGGTACTCAGTATCACGTGGTATAGGTGCAGGAAATGATTTTGGGAGCCTAAACATAGATCGGAAGTTATTGTTACCGCTCTGACGGCGGAACTTGGGACACGCTTATTTCGCATCGGCTAGAAAATCAGGAATCGATTAAAACAAAAATGAAGTAAAATATTAACAAAGGGGTAAAAATAGAATCGTTTTTTGTACAAGTGCGTTTTTTTGGGAAGTTAGAAAGTGCGCATGACCTGTTTGCATGCTAAGCTTTGCTACTTGGAACACGTTACCGATCTGATTTTTGATGTATAAAGACAATATGTTCTGAAGAAAAAAATATTTTTTTTCTGATGTTATTAGATGAAATGAAAGCAAAACTTATCTTCTTTCTGGGGAAAATTATTTTTTTAACTAGTTATTGAAATACTAGTGAAAATTCACTTGGGACTCAAATTGGCACTTTTCTAAATATTAGCTCTTCAGACAATTTTAAATTTCATAAAGTAAAAGACAACTTACGTTAGCTTTATAGAAAATTTAAGAAAATAGGCTGCCAATAAATAAGCTGACTAGTTGACAATTATCAACTTATAACATAATTTGAAAGTATTATTTACAAAATGCAACTATAAAGTAATGTCTCATTCTTGCCCATTGATACTTAGAATTTAAACAATTTTTTTAATTGGGTCTTTGTTTTAATTAGCACTTCCTTTCTTAATCTAACCCGAGTATGACCCTACAAAGAACTTTTGCAAATCGCACTCATTTTAATTTTTCCGAACTGAAAACTACGTGGCATGAGAAGAAACAACTGCAGATGAGTGAAAAAGAAATAAACGTAAGGTAAATGGCGGCAGAAAAAATCAGCGCTCAACTCAAATTTTATCGCTATATTTTGGTAAATAATGAATAGAGCAAACATAAAGATCAAGTTTAAAATGCACACATTTTTATAACGTTTGTATAAATGCAATTCAAAAGTGCTTTAACTTTAGAAGTAATAATAAGACAATTATTTTAACAAACACAAAAATAACAATCTTAAGTCATGTCAAAATATATTTATTGAAAGTCATTTCCATTAGGATGCAATTTACTTATCTCGGAAGTGGATAATTTTCTTTAGAAAATACTATTAAAAACCACATTGCTTAATAACATTTTAAGAATATCAAGCTAAATAATAGCTCACCTATTAAAAACTAAAAACAAAATTACATCAAGAAAACAAATATTCTAATTCTTAGAAAAATCTATCTTAAAGGTTAGGTTGCACATGGTCGTTCGGGAAGCATCTTTTCACCTTCAATTTTCGAATTCAAAAGACATTACTTGTCCACTGTAATTTTGCTCTTATTTTCTCCGAACTATCCAAAAACAAAAAGTTTCTTTCACACTGATTGAATCGAGAGAAAGAACAAAAACGGAAAGTATTTTCTAAAGGAATTCGACAAGCTGAAAAAGCATGTTTCCGAGAAAATGTAAAAGTAGCTCAGAGGACAAAAGAGGAAACAAGACCTTGGACTTCAAATACAAGTGGTCTTCTGCTTTTGAAAACAGAACAGGACACATCAGAAAAAAACTAAGCATACAAAACATTGTATTCCATCTGCACTAGAAGCTGAATAAGCTCGAAAACATCTTTGTTCTTAGGAAAATAAAAATCTTAAGCAAAAGGTTTCACTGGCACGAAGTATAATAACTGCAAGCGAAACTTCAAGGAAATAAATGTTTTGGCTTGCTATCTTTTCACAATTGTATTTCAAACCTTTCATATAAGTCCTTATGTGATTTCATTATAGCATACCAAAAGACAAATTCCTGAATCATTTGAAACTGTCCGAAATATTAATAGATTTCTTATATGGGTGATTCTACAAATATGGGAATATTTCTAACATGTAGATTTCAAAAAAATAATTTAAAATTAAAAATCTGAAAAAAATCAACGAAGCACTTGATAAGTTACATAATTAAAATAGAATATCAGCAGAGCTTAAATGTTTGTATTTTATTGTATTTTTGGATTTTTATTTTTTTGAAGGTATATGTGAATGATAAAAAGGACATGTGGATGACACAATGGGTATGTGAATATAATACAGTAAGTATGTGAATAACACAAACACAATAGGTATATTAATGAAATTTTTTAACCAGAAAACTGTTTGACATAATTTTTAAACATTGTACTGTCATAGTTTAGCTTTTGATTCATCCACTTGTCTTATATTGGGGCATGTGAATGACAATAGAAAAAGGGCATGTGAATGACAAAACACAAGTAATTGTGTTCTTAAAAAGTCATATCTGAATATTTTTCGACTTCACTTCGAATTAGAACCCACAAATGTAAGCCTTAGGATTATTCATTATCAAAATTTATTTACATGTACATTTTACATGCATTCTGTGGGGCATGTTAATGACAAAGATAAAAAACACTTGCCTTGAAAGTTGAGCTTAGCTTGCTTTTTATCAAAAAGTAATTGCAGAACAGCAAAATTAATCCTCAGCCAGAAATAACAAAGTTCCATGTTTTATTTTAAGATGTGTTGCCAGATTTTGAAATAAAACATTTCAGAGAAAAATATCTATACTTTTTAGACATGTGGATGACTGATAATCGCTGGGACAAAGTTTAGATTAACTTTTAGAGATATTATTTTCATATTATTTTGCTTTTTTTTATGATTTACATCTTGTACACATTCATATTTATAAATAAAAAACTCTTGAGAAAAAAATCACTTATTTTTTTAAAATCTATATTCCATTGATTGTGAAAATTGCACCTATGGGACGGGGCATGTAGATGACATTTTAATCTAATATCCTTTTTTTAAATGAATAATAATTAAATATTGACATTGTTGATAACGAAAATTATAGAATAAAAGACGCATAAAAATATTCCCAAAATAGTTTTTTATTAAATTCAAAACAAAAAGAACAATCAGTATGGAACACAAATTTGCCCATTTTTGTAGAATCACCCATATATAAGTTTATTACCAGGCGTTGCCCGTTAGCTTATTAATACAGCATAGTTGTTCCTAATAGTGGTTCAAATAGTGTTGAATTCAAATAATTGTAGCAGTAATTGTTTTAACTTATTTCATTCTAAAATGAAATAAGTGAGCCTTTAATTGATAATTCATTATTAATCGTAATCTTTGTTGGAAAATACTTATATTTAAATGTGTTCAATTTTATCCATTTGTATGCTGAAAGGTTTATACAGTGCGTCCCAAAAGTTTATAGACAACCACGTTTTTGACACCACAAGCTAATTAAACGAGTAAGCGAGACGAAATTATTTATGCAAATATTTAATGACTTCAAAAAATTATTAAAACACTTAAGCAACTCTTACTGATCATATATTTAATTTTAAAAAATATAAACGAAAAAATGCTGTCCCAAAAGTATATAAACAATCGTTATTAAAAGCTGATTTAAGTATTGGTATTCAAAATTTGCATATTACAAGGTCCTTTACTAGTGACGCACAAGTTTTCCGAGATAAAAACAAACACGTGTTTCCGTTTCTGAAGATTGGTCAAGATGCCCCGCTATGTGCAGTTTTCTAAAACAGAAATTTTGAAAATCTATCGTTTGAAAACTCATGGTTGGAAAGTAGTGGACATTGCACGTAAATTTGGACGCAGTCGGGCTGGTATTTATCAAATCTTGTCAAAAGGTAACAGTTTTGAAGCAAAATTTCGTTCTGGATGACCAAAGAAAACAACTAAGCGGCAAGACAGAGAGATTTTGAAATTAGTTTCGACCCAGAATCTGTCAACACGGTCCGTTTGTAAAGAAGTAAACTTTTCAGTGTCAAAATCAACAGTACATCGATGGCGGCAGGCAAGTGCATTTCTTGAATATCACAAATTACGTCGTTCGTCGAGTTTAACAAGTCGGCATAAAAACTCTCGTGTTCAGTGCGCTCGTAGTCATATGAATTGGACAAATGAATGGTTAAGTGTTATTTTTAGTGATGGAAAAAAAGTTCAATTTAAGTGGCTCGGATGGTTGGGCACATTACTAGTACGATATTGCAAAGAACCCTAAACCTTTTTCAACAGGCAACAAGGAGGAGGTTCACTCATGGTGTGGGGAGCATTTTTTTTTTCAATAGAACAACCGATATTGCTTTTTTAAAAGGTCGCCAATGCTCCGAAGACTATCAGAGAACTCTTAATGTACAGTTATTGCCATTTGGAAAGTTGCTAGGTAGGGACGAATGTTTATTCCAGCAAAACAATTGCTACATTCACACGTCTAATTCAACAATGCAATGTTTTAGATAAAACCAAGTAACTGTTATGCAATGGCCAGCCCGAGTCCTGACCTAAACCCAATAGAAAACCTCTGGGGAATACTAGCGAGAGATGTATATGTTAATGGAAGACAGTTTACAACACTTCAAGATCTTAGACTGCAAATTGAACGTAGTTGGTTTTCATTAAAGCCAGAAGTTCTTCAAAATCTTGTTTTAAGTATTAATAAATCATGTTTTTGAAGTTATTAGAAAAGACGGCTTAAAAATTTGAATGTTAAAATTAATATAATGAGCTGTCTATAAATTTTTGGGACAGTAAAATTTGAGTTTTAATTATTATCACAAAATCTGTGATTGTATAATTAATTTAATAAAAAATATTATTGTATGGATATTTTTCATGATTCTAAGTTGTGTTGAAATCGTTGTTTCTTTTTTTCTCTCGTAAAACTTGGAAACCTTGTTGTCTCCAAACTTTTGGGATGCACTGTATCTATTACTCTATACATTCGATGTTTTAAAAAATGGCCATTTTGGGACAAAAAAATTGAATTTGGAGCTTTTAGAATTTTTTAAAATTTGAAAACTCCGCCTATGTGAATTCTAGTGCATCAAGGAACCTCTGTGCCTCCTTGATGAAAATCTGACGAAAACTGTGGATATGTATAAGGAACAAACATACAAAGAAACATATATATATACATACATCCATTTATATATATATATATATAGATTGGCCTGTCAGAGAAAAGAGAAAACTTGATGCATAATTTTTTTGGAAAATAGTTTTGATTAGATAACTTACTGAGACACCACAGCCATTTTTTGAGAGATAGGACGATCTGGGGCGTGTTTATAACAAGTTACACAAAAAAAAATAAAGGTCATTGAATTAATCATAATTTTTAAAATAGCAAATATCTTCTCGTTTCGTTATAACTGTTTTCGTTCTAAGTAATACAGCTCACATTTACTTTTCTAGCTTCATTGATTAATAAAACCCATTTCATTTAATATTAATAAACTTTAACTCTTAATTAAGAGTAAAATAAAAGAAAAAATTTTATTCATAAAAAATATCCCTAAAAAAACTAAAACAGTATAAAATACTTTACTTGACATAAAAAAATATTCCAATCATGACTAGAGAAAGTAAAATAAATACTTCCAGTACTTTAATATCACATAACTAAATTTAGAGATTATTCATCATAGCATTCTTTTAGCTGTTCTTAAAGATCCCTAAGCAACTGAACTTTGAGAAGAATTTCGGTAAAGAATTTATTTTCTCAAGAGCATTCAGGTAATTGAGCTAAATCTCACTTTATTAGAATCTTTTGAAAAATATTTGAAGAGCGATTATTTTAAATGACAACCATTGAAAAGTGAAAGAATCCACAGAGCAATTCAGAATTTAACATTGCTTTTTTTTTCCTATCCTTCTCATGTTTAAGAATAATTTAGAATCAAATCTGTTTTTCTCATTCAAGGATTTTTTACAAGCAATGTTTATATCAATTACACTACAGAAAATAACTTTTGCACTTGTTTTGTGAAAGAGACCTATCTAAGAATAAGCATTTAGGAAACTCTAGTACTTTTTGAATTCAAAAGTTTTACTACTGCGAAAGCTCAGATCACATTTAGAGCATTGACATAAAAGCACAGATTTACCCATAAAATGTTCGTTTACAATGACTAAAAGCCAATTTACTGAAGGAGAGGTTCGCTATATACTACGTGATAAGCGCAAAGGTCGTGTCTGCACTTTTTAACATAATTGAGTTATTCATCAGGAGGTTCTTTATAACTTATTTTACCTATGTATAATGTTTTATGGTCATTTGGAAAAAGGAATTATTTTTTTTTTAAATTCTGAATCAAATACATGGAGGTGCAAAACTTTAAAGAGCAATATCTTAGTTTGAGATCGTCTGCAGGTACCATTTTTGAGCTCAGCACGACAGTCAAGGAATTCCTTCTTCTCGGGTGCGAAAGCGGATCATAGTATGTTAAATTTTCGACTGTCAATAACAATGCAGATACATCTATTCGGAATTCTCTAGCTCATTGTATTGTAAACGTGCTTAAAATCTGATTAAGTTTGCTAATATCATGCAGGAATTTAAAATCTGGTACATATCAACAAAAAGTGAGGACATGCATTGTAAAAAATGTACGTTGTTGTTAAACCTCGAAGAATGTGTCATGCTCAGAGACTTACTATGATTAACTTTAGATCAGGTCCGAAACATTGAGAAGGAATAAAGGGGAAGGAGTTAAGTCTTCATTTTTTGAAACACAGAACTCAAGTCTCTGTCACATATTTCACCTAAATACCGTGTTTTGTGGCCATTTGTCCATGGTAAATATTTTTAAGAATTATTTGAAAAAGTTTTATCTGAATCAAATGCATAGAGAAGCAAAACCTTAACCGGCGATTGCTCCTTTTGAAGTCATCTGCAGGTATGACTTTTGCGCTTAGCACGGCAGCATATGATTTGGGATCTTTGCCTCAGCTTTTTCTAAGGCAATGATTGGACTTGCGCCTTCTATACACTAATATCTACTCTAAGGTTGTAAACCGTAGTTCATGTGAATGAACCTAGGTGGATATAGTGTGCAGCGCATAATAAAGGGGGATGTGTATATATTGTGCAGTGCATTTGGATATATTGTGCAGCGCATATATGATGCAAGTTTGTGCCTCAAAACGTATTTCGCCCACATTTAACCTGCTCCCGACGGTAAATGTTTTCTACTTAATGCATATGAAGGGGCAAGTGGATAAACGGGATATGTGACAATTTTTGAAAAACTTACTTTTTACTATGGATGAAAGTGATAAGGTAATGTAATTTTTTTTAAAACTTTTTCTAGAAATTGAAAAAAAATTCACATATCACCTTTATTCACTTCCCCCGTCAGTTGTGTTTGTGAGTTAGCACAATTGAACACAAACTAATTTGAATTTGTGTAAATCGGCGAAATTCAAATGTCACATATCACCTCTATCCACTTGCCCCTTCATATTCAAGTTTTAGTGAAACAGTTTGAGTCTCAGAACGCTTTTTTGTCTACGTTCTAATTAAAGCACGGCAGTTAATGATTGATACTTTGTGCATACATTATAGTTAAACCGCATAGAGATGGCGGGTCGACTGGAAGCGGAACACTTCATTTCGAAATGGATTGGATCTCCGAGAACGCGTAAGCAGTGAAGTCGTGCGTTCTCGCTAATCGAAATTATTTTTAGATGAAGTGGTCCGCTTCCGCTTCCAGTCTACCCGCCATCTCTTCGCGGTTTAACTTTACCTAAGTTTGCAGCACAGCGTTGTTTTATCCTCATTCGGGTTGCACACAGCCTACAACACAATTCAAAATCCCAAAAATAGTCTACAAAAATGGATCAACTTTAGATTAACCGTAAACTCCAAATGAACCCATAAAAATCTACAACCGCAGTGTCATGCTGCTTCTACTGCCATCAGATGCATGAGGGTTACATGTTTAATGGGCAAATCTCTGTAAACTCGTCATTTTCTACACAGAATCTGTCTGAGCACGTTTTTTTTTTTTTTTTTTTTTTTTTTTTTTTTTTTTTTTTTTTTTTTAAATGTTCGTAATATTTCAATACTACTGTTTAGGAAATGAATCTATTACTTTGGTCTGAAATAGGGCCGATTGAAGTTCATGTTTTTCTGATAAATCATGCTAGGAGGCAAGTCCCCTGCCTAGTATAACTAGGCCAGGGACTGTGCCAGGGGACTGTATTTTCACTTTGTTGAGTAATATCTACAAAATAATTGGAACATAATTAGTTACGAAGCTACCTATTAATTTACGCACAAATCGTGGATATAACTAATATGTTTCGTAATTAAGCTAACTAACATTAATAAAATCACTTCGCAGAGGAGTATTTTCGCAACGACCAAGATGCATACTTTCATCACAAATGTGGCTCTCAAACTAAACAAAGTGGCGTTTCAACACCGTTCTCAGCAATTTCGGCAAATTCACACTGATTACTTTAAACTTCATGACAAAAAACATTTGCAAGAGTAATAGATTTTTTTCTATAGCAGCTTTGAATTTGTGGCAGCGAACTGTTTGATAAAACTCCGGACAGAATTTGCATGACAATTTTAAGTTTTACAAATTCGTAATTAGAATTTATTTCATAAAAGAAAACTACAGTTGCATTATTCTATTTTTATGTATCACTTGTCAAATTTATGTAGTGTTAATAGGTTTTTTGAATTACTGCCTTTAAGTGTTTGATTATACGGATTAGGACAGCCAAGGGACTGTGTGTTTAGCACTTAGATAATTTCCGGGGAAAAAATAAACTATTATCACTCCAAAAACAATTGGCCTACAAAGTAATAATGCTTTACTTGAACTAAGAGCAATATTAACTTTTTCCATTTTTAAAATACTCGGTTGGACAGCCAATTACGAGTTTACGAAGAATCGCCCTGCATATGTTCCGATGCAACTTTGTCCGTTATAGCAGTGTTTCTCCCTTAATTAACGAACGCAAATTAATTCAAAGGTTATCAAAACACTGTTCAGATTAATTTTACTATCGAGTTCTCCTCAAGCGATATTGGACTTCAAAGTTTTCCATTCCAAATCCGAGAATTGTCGAGCAAAAAGCAATCCTGTTTCATAAAAAGTGGAGCGAAATTCGGACGCCTGGAACAGAACAGAAAATGGAACCGGTGGACAAAGAACAAAAGAAGACTTTTATTTCTGAGCGAATGGCCATCCATTTAAAAAAGAAAGAAATAAAGGAGTTACAAAAAAAAAGCCAAGAGATGTAGAATCAACAAAGGAAAGAAGCTACATCTTCGGTTACATGGCGGAAAATTCTGCTCTACAAAAGAAACGAAACTTTGGAATAAAAATCTTCATCATGGAAAAAACGTTTGCTTGATAGGTTTTGTTTTACAAGTCAATCTTTTACGGCAGAGTAGAGCGTCTTTGATCAGCAGTTTGATTTTATGGACTTGGGGGGTGGGGGGGTTCAAGGAATTCCTTGCAACTTTGGAACATTGTCTTAACGCATGAGAGCTGCTCTGTACTAAAACACGTCTTTTAATTACAAAGACTTTGTTGAGCTTGGTTCTAAATTCAAACTACTCAAGCGCCATGAGACGATTTCGCATGAGATATTTTGAAAACAATTTTCAAAAAATGGTTCCGGAAAAACATTTGCTTCTTAGCTTCTCAATTGTTTTTTTTTTTTTTTTAGTTTGGGAAATAGCTTTTTGCATTTTTAATTAAATGATAGGAATGTATTTTTTAAACAGACGTTTGGTATTTAATGTTTGATTAATGCAGAAAATCACACAAAAAAAAAAAAAGAATGAAATCCTGTAGCAAGGAAAACTAACGTACTGAAATATCCGTTTCTACGAAATAAATTTGCAGTCCCGATTTACTTGTCCTTTCATTGATTGAATTCGATTGCATCAAAATTTCCGTTACAACGAAAAAATTTGCCGCAACTTTGAAGTTCGTTGTAGAAGGATTTTGTTATATCATGTTCTTTACAATAAAATAACTAGAAGAAAGAACTGAAGAACATTTCTCATTATGTAGAATTTATAATTTTGTGTAGAATTATAAAGTTTCTCAATATTCATTTCTCAGAAAATTTCAAACGTTGGTGAACTTTCGCTATTTGGAAAACTTAATAAACTAGTTTTCTAAAATTCAGAAGTATAATTTTACGAAAAATTAATTGAGGAACAGATTAACAAAATATTTCTCCGAACATATAGTTTTGAATCTTAATATGTAACAAATTAAAAAAATATGCAAATACAGTAGCACCAACAGTAGGTCTGCAGATAATATAACAGTTTCTCTACTGGACAAACGTTTCTTGTCGTTTTCAAATTAAATTTTTTTAAAGGTAAATAACTTATAAAATGTTCTCTTAGGCAGGGATTCAAGTGAAACAGGCTATCGCAAATTACAATCGCTACTGGAAATGAATTACATTAGAACGTTTCTTGATAAAAACATCGTGACGTCAGCGTGACGTTTGCCTATGAAAAACGAGCTAGATAAAACGTCACAGCCTACTTGGCGAATAAGAGGAGATCACTGACTGCTTGTGAGCTCGTATTGGCTCCGCCCGTAGTGACGTCAGTGCCAAGTTAAGTTGATGATAATGTAATTCACTTCCAGTAGCGATTGTAATTCGAAGCGATTGCAATAGTGTTTCACTTGAATCCCTGCCTAAAATGAATAATTTTCATCAGAAAAAAGTCGCGTGCAAGAAAAGTAAAATAACAATAATTTGAACCTTGACTTCTAGAATTCAAATTACACTTCTCGCAAAGGACACATTGCGATAGGTGTGTGTGTGTGTGTGTGCGCGCAAGCAAGCGCAAAGGACATGGGCGCCCCCACCGGAATGAGTAGGTGCCGGTGGACGTGCCGAGAGGTGACGTAGCGGGACGCACCCGAGGGCGACGACAGGGGCTATCAAAACATATACTGTCGACCCCGCTTAATCGAGTAACGAATAAGCGAATACCCAGGTTGTACGAATTAAATATCTCGGAACCGAATATTTCCCATGCCATAGACACAATATTAAAGGACCCCCGCTTAATATAATACCCCACTTAATCGAATAATATTTCTTGGAACCGACTGTATGCGTTTAAGCGGCGCCGACAGTATCCATATATAAAAATTGATGTATGTATATATATTTGTTTGTACGTTTGTTCCTTATACAAATCCAGTTTTCGTCGGATTTTCATCAAACTTGGCACAGAGGTTCCTTGATGCACTAGAATTCACATGGGCGGGGTTTTGAAATTTAAAAAAAATCCAAAAAGCTCAAAATTCAAATTTTTTGTCTCAAAATGGCCATTTTCTTTCAATTTTGAAAAGATAGAGTGATAGAGATAAGCCTTTAAGCATACAAATTGATAAAATTTAACACATTTAAGTATGAGTATTTTCCAACAAAGATTACGATTAACAATGAATTATCAATTTAAGGCTCACCTATTTCATTTTAGCATGAAATAAGTTAAACATAATGCAATACCGGGCAACGCCGGGCAATAAGCTAGTATTGAATATGGGTCATTTCATGTCAAGTGATCCAACGTTTTTTACCTTACATTTTTTTATTTCTTTCAAATTTGGCTCATCAATTGTACCCCTTGAGGTAATCAAAAGTATCTATTTTTGGATTTTTATCTCTATTATTTTTTGATTTATGAGACTTTGAACTTTGGAAAAACCCACGTTTTTCCATGGATAAGGGAACATAAAAGGGACCATAACTCGGCACCAAATATAGATAGAACGATTTGGTAAATGGCATTTTAAAGTACGTTAGTTGCCACTTAATCTGATATGCAACATAAAAAATTTGATAAAAAATTTCTTTTTCAAAAAATGAAATTTAAATTTCAAATTTAAAATTCTCAAAAAACATATAATGAATTTTTTTCAAAAAATTCTCAAAAATTCTTGTGTATTTTATCTATGTGTGTACAAATTTTTAGATTGGGATCTCAATGGGATCATATTTTTTTGAATTTTTGAATAAAACTGTATAGGAAAAAAAATGATATTTTTTAGATTCTATTTATTTAAATATTAAGTTATCTTGCTTGTGATGGTATAAAAAGTAGTAAACAAACATGAATATGTTTAAAGTGAGCTGGCATGAACTTATAGATTTATCAGGTTCACCCCCTCCCCCTTCATCCCCCGCACAACCACTCTTTTTTAATTCAAAACTGTTCAAAACGTTAAAAAAAAAAACTCTTTGATAAAAGATGAATAGTAAACTTATTTAAAGTTGGTAAATGGGTTTCCTTATAACTAGACGAAGTATCACCCTCCTCCGCCCAAATATATCACTAACGCTGTACTATTATGACGTCTAACCAGGGGATTGAATTGACTATTATTTTTACTCTAGGTAAGTGAGCTAGCATTAACTTGTAGATTGGTCTCAGCTCCCCCTCCCTTCCTTCCTGATCCAACCATTTTCCCCCCAAACTGTTTAAAATGCTAAAAAAAAGCTTCTTTGATACAAAATGAGCAGTAAACTTATTTAAAGTTGGTAAGTGGGCTTCCTTATAACAAGGCAAAGTACAACCCTTCCCCCACCCAAATATATCATTAATGCTATACTAATGACGTCTCACAAGGGATTGATTTGAGGATTATTTTTCCCCTAGGTATATATTGTTTTTTAGACGAAGTGTATATTTTTCAATCCGACCTTCACAAAGTGTACTTCCATTCAATATCTGAATTTAAACTTATGATTCATTTCATCCCCTCCTCCAGCACCAATCTTCAATTTTGAAGAGAGGAAATAAATGGGTTGCCCTAAGATCATAGCAAACAGCAAAATAGCACTGTTTCTCCTTGTTCTCATAATGTTTTCCCATTATTTTCACACAAAACTGAAAAGAAATCAAAGTGTCACGTTATATGTCAGTCCCCATCACTGCCTTTCTTTTTAGCCTACTTTCCCGTTAAAAATAAAAGAGACGAAAAAAGCATTAAAATTGGCTTAATGCATCTAAAAAATGTCGCCAAGTCCAAAAAATATCGCCAAATCCAAAAAATATCGCCAAGTAAAAAAAATATCGCCAAGTAAAAAAAAGTCAAAAAGAAACAAAACAATGAAATAAATATCGAAAAATTAAAAATTTGAAAGTAGGGTATTGAGATGGGGAATTTGTGTGTCGGTCTGTCGGTCTGTCTGTCCCCCCCTAATAAATTTTGAATGAACATTCCGATTTGGACGAACTTTTTTTTGTTGGAAAGATCTCGGCGAGTACAGCTCATTCCCATATTTGATTTTTTGATTTGAACAATTTTTGGTTCAACTTTGAGCCGTTCAAACAACCGGTCCCGCGATACTAACTTTTGAATGAACAGTCCGATTTGAACAAACTTTTTTTTGTTCGAAAGATCTTTTCAAGGATACTTTATTCCCATATCTACATTTTCGATTTGAACAATTTTTCGTTCAACATTGAACCGTTCAAACAAGCTCACACCCCTAATAACTTTTGAGTGAACCGTCCAATTTAAACAAACTTTTTTTTGTTCGAAAGATATCGGCAAGGATACTTCATCCCCGTTTTTAAATTTCCGATTTGAACAATTTTTCGTTCAACATTGAACCGTTCAAACAAGCCCTCACACCTAATAACTTTTGAATGAACAGTCCGATTTAAACAAACTTTTTTTTGTTCAAAAGATCTCGGCAAGGATGCTTCATTACCGTATTTAAATTTTCAATTTGAAAATTTTTTTCGTTCAACATTGAACCGTTCAAACAACCTTTCTGCACCTAATAACTTTTAAGTGAACCGTCCGAATTGAATAAACTTATTTTTGTTCGAAAGATCTCGGAGAGGCTCATTCCTATATTTCACTTTTCAATTTGAACCATTTTTCGTTCAATGATGAACCGTTCAGAAAAAATTTTAACATGAGCGCCTACGGAGAAATTTAAATTGAATGTTGATTCTGAACTTCAAGGCGGATTTCCTTCAAACTAACTTTGTAAGAAAATGGTTCTGATAAATAATGTATTGAAAAGTACTTTTCTGAATAATCTTCTGTGAGGACTCTGATTCCGACTCCGACTCCGCAAACATGGCGGAAATGCAGGCTCAGAAAAAATGACTGACTGGGCAGACGATTTTTTGTTTATTTATTTATTTGTTTTGTTTAATTTATTATTATTATTTTTTTTTATCAGACGATTTTTTTTTTGTCAACAAAAATTTTTCATTCACGAGAGCATTTTATTCCTTATTTATATTTAACAACTGGCAACGGATTAAAAATGAAATTCAAGACATTTTATTAACGAACGACTTTTTTTTCTTTCTTTGATAAAATGTGTTTTAAAGTTCTTTGTACTTTTTTTTATTTATTTATTTTTTTTTTCTTTTGAAAACGATTGTGGAATTTTTCTACGGAAGAACTATAACAGTTACATTCTTTAAAAGGTGCGACAAAACTTTATTGACTCGTTTATTTACTTTTTACGTGTCTATTTTATCTGATGAGAGGGGTATATTTTGCTTTCAGAAATCAGCTTTAAGTGCTATAAAGATATGTTTGACATAATTTTTAGTTTCAGATAATCAAGAGAATATTGATCAGATGCTAATGCCGATGTCGATGTACGGGAAAGTAGGCTCGTTTAGTTCTTGACAGAACTTCTTGTTTCTTATTGGACAAAGCTCATGAGCTAATAGGAAAGTAACAAACTGAACAAACTGAAACACTACCAGACATCAGTAGAGACTAAGGCTTTGAAATGGGGTTAGGCGGGATGATAAAAAAAATAAAAGTTTGGATCGGGAAGGTAGGGTAAGGGGGGTGGGAGTAATCTGTAAAGAAGTTAAACAACATGAGAGGGTTATCATCAAAAAGCAGTGTTTGATTAATATATGTATATGGGTGATTCTACAAATACGGGAATATTTCTAACATTTAGAATTCAAAAAATTAATTTAAAATTAAAAATCTGAAAAAAATCAGCAAAGCACTTGATAAGTTACATAATTAAAATAGAATATCAGCAGAGCTTAAATGTTTGTATTTTATTGTATTTTTGCATTTTTATTTTTTGAAGGCATATGTGAATGATAAAAAGGACATGTGGATGACACAATGGGTATGTGAATATAACAAGGTAAGTATGTGAATAACACAAACACAATAGGTATATTAATGAAATTTTTTAACCAGTAAATTGTTAGACATAATTTTTAAACATTGTACTGTCATAGTTTGGCTTTTGATTCATCCACGTGCCTTATATCGGGACATGTGAATGACAATAGAAAAAGGGCATGTGAATGACAAAACACAGGTAATTGTGTTCTCAAAAAGTAATGTCTGAATATTTTTCGGCTTCACTTCGAATTAGAACTCACAAATGTAAGCCTTAGGATTATTCATTGTCAAAATTTATTTACATGTACATTTTACATGCATTCTGTGGGGCATGTTAATGACAAAGATAAAAAACACTTGCCTTGAAAGTTGAGTTTAGCTTGCTTTTTATCAAAAAGTAATTGCAGAACAGCAAAATTAATCCTCATCCAGGAATAACAAAGTTCCATGCTTTGTTTTAAGATGTGTTGCCAGATTTTGAAATATAACATTTCAGAGAAAAATATCTATACTTTTTAGATATGTGGATGACTGATAATCGCTGGGACAAAGTTTAGATTAACTTTTAGAGATATTATTTTCATATTATTTTGCTTTTTTTGTGATTTACATCTTGCACACATTCATATTTATAAATAAAAAACTCTTGAGAAAAAAATTAATTATTTTTTTTAATCTATATTCCATTGATTGTGAAAATGGCACCTATGGGACAGGGCATGTGGATGACATTTCAATCTAATATCCATTTTTTTAAATGAATAATAATTAAATATTGACATTGTTGATAACGGAAATTATAGAACAAAAGACACATAAAAATATTCCCAAAATAGTTTTTTATTAAATTAAAAACAAAAAGAGCAATCAGTATGGAACACAAATTTGCCCATTTTTGTAGAATCACCCATATAGATATGTCTTGCTGCATTACTTTCCTTTACAACAAAATGAAAAATAACACAAACAATTAAAAAAATTAAATAACAGCTGCACACTAGATAATGTGGAAAGATAGTTATGGGGACATAGACATATGATCTGATATTTTGATTTATTTTCAGTTTTGTGCGTAAAGAATAGAAAAACGATGAGAACAAGGTGAAACAGTGCTATTTTGTTGTTTGCTATGATCTTGGGGCGACCCATTTATTTCCTCCCTTCAAAATTGAAGATTGGTGCTGGGGTAGAAGATGAAATGAATCATAAAGTTAAATTTCAGATACTGAATGGAAGTACACTTTAAAGTTCGGATCGAAAAAGAAACACTTCGTCTGAAAAACAATATATATATCTAGTGTGAAAATAATCCTCAACTTAATCCCCAGGTTGGACGTCATATTAGTATAGTGTGAATGGTATATTTGGGTGAGGAGGGGGATACTTCGTCTAGTTATAAGGAAACCCATTTACCCACTTTAACCCCTTAACGCTCGCAAAATTTTGAAGAAAATGGTCATAAAAGTGCCTATTTTTTTATTCAATAAAATTATATAAAACTCTAAAATATAACTCTAATAATATTTTTCTCTAAAAACGTTGCAAATAGACCAGGGCAGCCATCTGGTGTACATATTGAGAAATAAAACATGATTCCGGGCATAAGAAATAGATTGTTTTATTATTTTTCGCGCATTATTTTTGAACACTTCAGCCCGGAAATATCACGGGCCCGAGAAATAGAGGACGAAACTTCACCCCGTCATTTTCACGGGCGCGAGAAGGAAGGGGTTAAATAAGTTTACTATTCATTTTGTATCAAAGAGTTTTTGTTTTTTTTTAACATTTTGAACAGCTTTGAATAAAAAAAGAGTGGTTGTGCAGGGAAGGAAGGGGGGAGGGGGTGAACCTGACAAATCTATAAGCTCATGCCAGCTCACTTTAAACATATTCATGTTTGTTTACTACTTTTTAGACCATCACAAGCAAGAGAACTTAATATTTAAATAAATAGAATCTAAAAAATATCCTTTTTAGCCTACTTTCCCGTTAAAAATAAAAGAAAGACGAAAAAAGTATTAAAAGTAGCTTAATGCATCTAAAAAATATCGCCAAGTCCAAAAAAAAAATCGCCAAGTTAAAAAAAATATCGCCAAGTCCAAAAAATAAAGATGTAAAATGAATATCGAAAAATTAAAATTTTGAAAGTAGGGTATTGAGATGGGGAATTTGTGTGTCGGTCTGTCGGTCTGTCTGTCCCCCCCTAATAACTTTTGAATGAACATTCCGATTTGGACAAACTTTTTTTTGTTGGAAAGATCTCGGCGAGTACAGCTCATTCCCATATTTGATTTTTTGATTTGAACAATTTTTGGTTCAACTTTAAGCCGTTCAAATAACCGGTCCCGCGATACTAACTTTTGAATGAACAGTCCGATTTGAACAAACTTTTTTTTGTTCGAAAGATCTTTTCAAGGATACTTCATTCCCGTACCTACATTTTAGATTTGAACAATTTTTTCGTTCAACATTGAACCGTTCAAACAAGCTCTCACCCCTAATAACTTTTGAGTGAACAATCCGATTTAAACAAACTTTTTTTTGTTCGAAAGATATCGGCAAGGATACTTCATTACTGTATTTAAATTTTCAATTTGAACATTTTTTCGTTCAACATTGAACCGTTCAAGCAACCTTTCTCCACCTAATAACTTTTAAGTGAACCGTCTGAATTGAATAAACTTTTTTTGTTCGAAAGATCTCGGAGAGACTCGTTCCCATATTTCACTTTTCAATTTGAACCATTTTTCGTTCAATGATGAACCGTTCAGAAAAATTTTTAACATGAGCGCCTACTGGGAAATTTAAATTGAATGTTGATTCTAAACTTAAAGGCGGATTTCCTTCAAACTAACTTTGTAAGAAAACAGTTTTGATAAAAAATGTATGTTAAGTACTTTTCTGAAAAATCTTCTGTGAGGACTCTGATTCCGACTCCGACTCCGCAAACATGGCGGAAATGCAGGCTCAGAAAAAAATGACTGACTGGGCAGACGATTTTTTGTTTATTTATTAATTTTTTTTGTTTAATTTATTATTATTATTTTTATTTTTTTTTTTTTTTGGCAGACGATTTTTTTTTTTTTGATTACAAAAATTGTTCATTCACGAGGGCATTTTATTCTTTACTTATATTTAACAACTGGCAACGGATTAAAAATAAAATTCGAGACATTTTATTAACGAACGAGTTTTTTTTTTTTTTTTCTTTCTTTGATAAAATGTGTTTTGATGTTCTTTGTACTTTTATTTCATTTTTTATTTTTTTTCATTTGAAAACGATTGTGAAATTTTTCTACGGAAGAACTATAGCAGTTACATTCTTTAAAAGGTGCGACAAAACTTTATTTACTCGTTTATTTACTTTTTACGTGTCCTGATCATCTGATGAGAGGGGTACATTTTGCTTTTAGAAATCAGCTTCAAGTGTTATAAAGGTATGTTTGACATAATTTTCAGCTTCAGATATTCAAGAGAATATTGATTAGATGCTAGATTGCCGATGTCGATGTACGGGAAAGTAGGCTCGTTTAGTTCTTGACAGAACTTCTTGGTTTTCCTATACAGTTTTATTCATAAATTCAAAAAAATATGATCCCATTGAGATCCCAATCTAAAAATTTGTACTAACATAGATAAAATACACAAGAATTTTTGAGAATTTTTTGAAAAAAATTTATTATATGTTTTTTGAGAAATTTAAATTTGAAATTTAAATTTCATTTTTTGAAAAAGAAATTTTTTATCAAATTAGTCATGTTGCATATCAGATTAAGCGGCAATTAACGTACTTTAAAATGCCACTTACCAAATCGTTCTATCTATATTCGGTGCCGAGTTATGGTCCCTTTTATGTTCCCTTATCCATGGAAAAACGAGGGTTTTTCCAAAGTTCAAAGTCTCATAAATGAAAAAATAATAGAGATAAAAATCCAAAAATTGAGACTTTTGATTACCTCAAGGGGTACAATTAATAAGCCAAATGTGAAAGAAATACAAAAATGTAAGGTAAAATTTTTCTCAGATTTTGGATCACTTGACGTGGAATGACCCATATGTTGCTGTTAACATATCTGTTAACTGTTTGCCTGATTTTTACTGTTTAATATGCAACTGTGCTGTGTTGAAGAACTTCCAACAAGTGCCTTAATTTTTTTTTCTTGTATAGGCCAATATACTGCCGTGCTAAGCGCAAAAGTGGTATCTGCAGCCGAGCTCAAACTAAGATGTTACTCTTTAAAGTTTTGCGCCACCATGTATTTGATCAGATGAAACTTTTTTGGAATTTTTTTTAAATATTTCCCGTTCTCAAATGACCATATAATTTTGTATTTAGGTAAAACACGTCACAAAGAGCCACCTGGTGGTGAAAATTCTTTTTTTTTAAAAAATGTACATACAACTTTTGCGCTTAGCACGGCAGTATAGCACTTGTATATGCCTATGCAGACAACTATAAAAAAATCAATATTGCTACAATCAGTCTCCCCCATTTATTTTTTAACTCCAAAAAGAGCAAAATCAAGTACGCAAACTTTAATTGTGAGCTAGAAGTACTGATCGCCATTGACGTCATGAAATTTCATTCAGTGAACTCTCACTTATACACCGCCTCATTTATGCGCCTTCTATGACGATTTTGAATGGTCCCAGCACATTCCATAGGAAAATTATGAATGTATCATTCGTTTATGCGTTGCTGGAAAGATAAATATTTCACTTATGCCCCGAATTTTCCGTAAAATGTAAAAAATATTATTTATTTTCCTAAAAAAAAGAGCATTTTTCTTCACTTTTCTCTTTTATCTTTCACCTTTTTTTTGCTCACGGAAGGCATTTTTTCGCGTGAACTAGAATTCGGAGAGGGACAATTATCTATTATGGATTGTTTTAAATTGAACGTTTTGTAATTAGGTATGCTACAATTTTTGTTCTCTCATCATTCCAGTTACGTTACAGTAATTTCCTAACTGTAGTAATATGTCCCTTTTCTATAGCAACATTCTTATTCACTCCCTCATTAGAGCCTATGTTGCGTTTTAGTTCTTTAAATAGGCTTGTTCATTTATACGTCTCTCTCACTTATGCCCCTTTTTCTGTTGGTCCCTTGGGCCGGCGCATAAGTGAGAGCTCACTGTATAATACTTCTGAAGGTTATGCCAACTACACTAGGTGGCCAAAAGTATCCGGACACTTTCAAAAATTCACATTTTTGCATATAGCTCGAGAAATAAGTGATCAATTGTTCTTTAACTTTAGTCATACAAAATATAGGCTTCACCGAACATTTCCAAGTTGAAATTAAATTACCCTTGCATTTGAGGGACGACAAGAAGGGGGTTGAAAGAAAAACCGCTTTTTGACCATAACTTTTCGAAAATAGCTCGGAATAAGCTATCAATTTCAGTAATTAATTAGCATACTATGTATAATTACTGTACAAATTTTTATGAACGTACCACTCTTACTTCTGAAGATATGAAACAGTTTTGAAAAAACGGCAATTTTATTTGAAGGGTTTTTGGCTCATAACACGCAGAGTTTTTGATCAAACCTTATCACAACTTCAGGAAAGATGACAAAATACAAGAGAAAGAACATACTAAAACGGTAAATAAAAATATTAAAAATACGATGAGATATGAACGTTAAAAGGAAATAATTTTTCACGGCGCATGCGCGAACGACAGAAATTTATAACTACAAAAATATTGTAGCCTGATTTATACTGCATCTTATAAAAAAAGTTCCAGTTGAATATCATGAAAAATGAAAAAGATATGAGCGATCTAGTGAACTGTATTTCATTCATTCGCAGACAATACATAAATAGTGTGGGTCTGTCCACAAAGAGCTATTTTTAAATTGAAGGTTATTGCGTCGTCGTTCAAAACCAACGTTTCAGAGGGTGTCCGGATACTTTTGGCCACCTACGTATAAGGTCTTTTTAGCCGAATAAACGAAATGTGACTACAATGCCGAATATAAATTTTCAAACTGTATACAATTTAACATTGAAAAAAAATGATCGATTGTCACCACACTATTTGTGGACAACCCCTTGCGATTTATGTTTTGCTGCGAATGAATGAAATACAGCTCACTAGATCGCTGATATCTTTTTCATTTTTCATGATATTCAACTGGAACTTTTTTTATAAGATGCAGTATAAATCAGGCTACAATATTTTTGTAGTTATAAATTTCTGTCGTTCGCGCATGCGCCGTGAAAAATTATTTCCTTTTAACGTTCATATCTCATCGAATTTTTAATATTTTTATTTACCGTTTTAGTATGTTCTTTCTCTTGTATTTTGTCATCTTTCCTGAAGTTGTGATAAGGTTTGATCAAAAACTCTGCGTGTTATGAGCAAAAACCCTTCAAATAAAATTGCCGTTTTTTCAAAAATGCTTCATATCTTCAGAAGTAAGAGTGGTACGTTCATGAAAATTTGTACAGTAATTATACATAGTATGCTAATTAATTACTGAAATTGATAGCTTATTCCGAGCTATTTTCGAAGAGTTATGGTCAAAAAGCGGTTTTTCTTTCAACCCCCTTCTTGTCGTCCCCCAAATAAAAGGATAATTTAATTTCAACTTGGAAATGTTCGGTGAAGCCTATATTATGTATGACTAAAGTTAAAGAACAATTGATCACTTATTTCTCGAGCTATATGTAAAAATGTGAATTTTTGAAAGTGTCCGGATACTTTTGGCCACCTAGTGTACAATTGGTTTGCATAATCCACAAAAGCGGTTTATCAATTACATCCCACAAACTTGTTACATTCCATCTTATAATACTTTTATCTTATTATCTCATCAGGTTACAAACTTGAGTAAAAAAAACAGAATAGCCAGTATTAGTTACTGTTTGAGTTAAAAATAAAAGAACGTTCCTCCACGGTGCTACCAGAAACAATAGATCAATAGTGACCCAATATTGACTCTATAACTGTCTACATCGAGTACAACAGAAAGAAAAGAAAGGTTGATAGACGCCATGAAGGGAAAATTGAAACAAGAGCACCCCAAGGAATGAAACTGTAAGTTGCCGGAAATTAATTTTTATCTTTTTGAGGAAGAAAAGGGCAAGAATCGCGAGAGAAGCTTTATCGAGTTCTTTCGCCTGGTGCACACTTCATATAGCTGTCTACTACGTAGATGAAAAATTTAGTCTGCAAGAGAAAAAATGTTGATCTGTTATGAGAGGGGAAGTTAAATAAAAAAGAGTTTGTGCTACGCAATTTTGTTGCTAATTTTATAGAGGAACATGAGATAGTGCCCTTATGTTTCGATGATCCAGCTTGTACAATGGAATCGGAACAGATTGTTCATTTATATAAAAATTTTATTCTTTATAGAGGACTGTTCTGTGTACTCAAATAAATTTCCGTCTCTCTTATCGGAATTGAAGGGGCAAATGGATAAAGATAATATGTGACAATTTTTGAAACTTACCTTTTACCGTGGATGAAGGTGATAAGTCCATCAGTATCATGTTCCCTTAGTTACAGAAATGGTTGGTAACTAAGAATATGACCCCATTTTACCCGTTAAGAAAAATCCATTTTAAAAAAGCCACAACATGTTTTTTTTAAGCTTTTTCTAGAAATTAAAAAAAAAATGTCCCATATCACTTTTATCCACTTGCCCCTTTAATTGTGTTGTGAGTTAACACAATTGAACACACACTAATTTGAATTTGTGTATATAGGCGAAATTCAAATGTCACATATTACCTTTACCCACTTGCCCACTTGTATCTCAGTTTGAGCTGGACTGCAGATACCACTTTTACGCTTAGTACGACAGAATAGGTATAAATAAAATTCATTAAAATAAAATTAAATAAAGAAATTATTTCTCTTATTTAGCACTGAAGAAAAAACATCATGCGTTTAAAAGCAGCCCAACTACCAAGAATTGATGTATCTCTAGTTTCAGTCAGATCTAAGTCACCCCAAAAGCAGCCTAACCTTCTGATCAATTAACATTTCCCACAATATGAATATTACATAATTATATGCAAAACTAAGCCTATAGAAATGTGTTTTAACATATGAGAGTAAGAGCATATTTCAACGTGAGCGCTTGTTTGCTGCTTGTTTTTCAAAACATGACCGAACAGTTTGTTCTTTAATTACTTTCAGAAGAAACCTAAGGTAGCTCATTTTTTTACGATGATGGTCAGTGGCTTATTCAGACTTGAATGAGTGCCCCCCCTCCCCCCCATTCCCGACAACTTTAATAGGGGCATCGCGGAACGCGGAAACAGATTAGACATACTACAAAAAAAAAAAAAATAGTTATACTGGAAACAGGAACGATATGATGAATAGATATTCGGATAGCATTTGTAATCATTAATTTACTTTTATATGATAAACTGTAATGAAAAGTCAAAATTTAGGTTCTCGATTTTCCATTTTTTTTTTTTTTTTTTTTGTCATTTTTCACCGAATTTTTACTATTTTCTTCTCTTTTTTTTTGCAGGGTACATAAGTTTACTAATAATTTTGCATGAGCTAGGAAGGAGTTCGAAGACTATTTTCAATAAATCAATTTAGAGCAAAACTCATGAAGAAAGACAAGTGGCTCAAAGACAGCAGCAAAATCAATCCCTTTGTCCCTTTTCATGTGTATATCTCTTTGAGTTTAGCTTTTTGAGCTGTCCTTTCTTTAAATTTTATTTACATCAGAATGTGTTGAAATGCACAGTATTTTTTGTCCTTAACAGGATTTGAAATTTTAAATACAAAGCTTTCAGCAATTATCTACAAAGTGTAGAACAGACGAAAAAATTTGAATATCGTTTCCTTTTAACGTGATTTTTTTAATTTTTAATGTGTGTGAAACTGTGGAAGAAAAAAGAAAAAAAAAACTAATACTTATGGCATTGCTCTCTACGGAAAAGAAATAAATGGCATTTTAATGTCTCTAAAATAGAAGTAAAATTTAGAGCTGGTTATAATCTTTATTGTTATTTTTTTTATACTTTAGAACCTTTGTATATTTTTAGTGGATTAAAAAAATATTCAAAGGTAAAATCTTCACCACATTGCGTCTCATTCAAACGCCAATGCGGCACAATCTTCCCACGTTAGTCCCATAATGAACAATAGAAAACATAGTTTTGTTCAAAGGGAGAGGCTAGCGTAAATTTTTGCTGAACAAAAAAGATTTGCTTCTAAAATCAATTGTTGCGAGGAACTTCAAAGGGGAATAAAGAGCGCATTGAGAAGTGCAAAAAAAAAAAAAAAAAAAAACAGGACAGAACGCAGCGCCCTTCTGAAAATATTTGATGGGAAACACTAAGTAATTAGGCCCACGCGAAATGAAAAAGGGGGAGTGTAGGAGTTAACCCATTTATGCCCCGTAGCCTAAAAACGGGACGCCTGTTAGTTACTGCATACAAAAACCTATAATGTGTACATCATTTTACTAAAGCTTTTTTTCACAAGTTAAATTGTCCTTCTTGAGAAAACCAGTTAGAGCCACTATTTGGACATTAGAGTTTATTTTATTGACAGCTATTTTCAGACAAATCAGTCAAGCAACGATCCAGCATGGGTAGCCACAGAAAGTAAGTTTTTTTTTTTTTTTGCGAACTTATTTTTCATAAAATTAAACTATTTTAAAATGATTTGCTTAAAATTGATCACAGATGTCTCCTGTAATGTTACTTTGCAAAAATAAAGTCAAGTAAGGTCGTATTTTGCTCACATATCTGCAAAATATCCCATAAACAGGACGTTAAATAACTTAATAAATATGGTAACGGCGAACTATTTCAAGCCTAAAATGTACGTAAACCATTCTAAATAAGAGTTTTAAGCACATAAAAATTGAAAAAAATTGATTAAAAAAAACTTGGGAATGAATGGGTTAATTATGCAGTTAGGTATGCAAAGATTTCATTCAGAAAGTTTGGGAGTGACATGGATTTATGAGACAATATACATTTAACTTTTAAAAATATTTTTTCATTGTAACTCATTCTATTTTTTTCTCAATCGTTCGCCCTCAAAACTCGTGCGCCCTCTTCTTCTCACAGCGGGGCTGCTATTTACAGCATTGATGATGGCGTTTAGAAAAACAAAAAAGAGCGAGAAAAAGGTCAAAAGTGGTGCTGTTTTCGCAGAGAAAACTTTAAAATATACATTAGTTGAAGAACGTTTGTTTTATAGTAAAACATCGGTATCAAGCACGTGGGAAAATACTGAGAACACTAAAGGTAGCATAAAAGCGAGAAATATGGGTACATTTTGTTTTTGTCCCTTACAACTAGCACAATTATGAAAAAATAACCGAATTGAATGTACTAAGAAAATTCAGAATTCTGGAATTAAGACCGTCCGAGTTAAAACGCTTAATTCACCTACCTACAAATTTAATTTTTTTTTAAAATACGGAAAAGGTTTATTGGTACAGCATTACTCCTACTCTAGGATGAAGCAAAAACAACATTAGAAAATAACATTTGAAATTTATGAATCAATTATTTGCGCTTCGAACAAATATTATTTTTCAGTTGCGAATTCACTTCATATTAAAGCAGTAAGTAATCGACCCTAAGCCAGGGCTAAGACAGAAACATGCAATGCACCTCCAACTCTGCTATTGGATCCATGGATGGAATAATCGATGGAAGCGGTAGCTAGCTGGTGTTCTAATTTCACATTAGCCACCATTTATTTAGCTCTCTTTGCTTCTATAAGAGGATTTCTGCCTCCATCTTGGTTACTTTCCTATTCCATGCTGACGAGTGCTAAAAAGCCCGAAATTGCAGTCCATGGATGGAATGACCGAGTTGGTGGTGTATTGCATCATCTTATATTATTTGATTTGAAGCATTTTTGACACCCGTAGTCATTTTACAATGACCCCTCTCTAGCACAAACACATTCATACAACACAATTTTTTCTTTCACTTCAGCATTCCTCCTTTTCCACAGGAAAAAAATAATGCTTCGACCCATATCCCGTATTTCGAGCGATGTGGAGCCCTAATCGCACACCCCTCCAACTTGACTTTATTTCTTAATCACGTGGATCATTTATGTTGCAGATTAGTGCTGCGACATCGATGTCGATATTTTGGAAACATCGATGTTTTGGGTTCGATGTTGTTTTTGATGTCGATGTTTTATATTCCAGCAAAGAAATATATACGGTAAGCATACTGATTAAAAAGTTTTCATCTTTAATCAGAAGTTGCAATACTAACCTCATTGGGAAAAAATTTCTATGATTATTATCGATGTTTTGCTCTCGATATTTCTGAAACATGTCTTTTAATAATCGTTGTTTCACGTTCAATGTTTTTTTTTTATTCTTTCGATGTCCTTTTTACATTTCAGAAAAACACAATAAAAATATGCAATAAAAAAGATTCATCTTTCTGTATCACTAATTGCAATATTTAACAAATTGAAAAAAAGTTTTTTTTTTTTAAACTATCGATGTGATTTACTGTCAATGATCTTTAAACATCGTTGTTTTTCATTTGATATTTTTTTCGATGATGTTTTACTTATCAGTGAAAAAAAAGTTTTACAAAAATAGGCGACAAAAAAAAAGTTATACAGTTAATCAAACAGAAGTAGCTTCAAGAATTTCTTTAGATTGTTTTTATTTGATACATGAAATAACGCTCCCAATGATTTGGAATACTCGATACTTTGTCCGTTCCATCCGCAGTCAAAACAGGCAAAAGCGTTATTCCCGTGCATCCTCTCCAGTTTCCGTCAATCATTTGGCGTTTGTCATTATCGTCTGAAGCCCCATTCATCTCGGGGCTTCTGCAATTCCATCCGATAATCTTCGACGGGAACTATTTGTCTCCACGTAGTTCGATCTCAGCCTTTCACCCTTTAGCCCCCCTCCCCCCCTCCAACCGTCCCCTTCCACCACATTGCAATGAGTAATAATTCGCGAATTGGAAGAAGATTATTTTTATTGAACTGAGTGAATCGATTTGCTTGTTCTAGCATGCGAAGGGAAGATTCTGAAGACTTTACATGGGAAGGGGACTCTTTTAAATGATTATGGAGATTTCGATAGTTATATCGATTGTGCTTCAATCATGAAATATTCAAATAAAGTGTGACAAGAATTTTCGGCTTTTGAGCATAAACTTCTGGTATACCTACTAGGGTAACTCAAAAATGTTTCTTAAACAATGAAGGATTTTAGCTTTTTTAATTGGAATAGTGTTTTTGTATTACTTTTCTTTTGTTCCTTTGTAGACATGTTATTTATTAATGAAATTTATTTATTTACTATTAGTAATTAATAAAAGCTAAATAATGCACATAAAACTGAAATCTTGCTCAAATTCGCAAACAAAACAACCTCAAATAAAAAATTTCGAATTTAAACAAGGAATAAATTAATAAGTAGATTTAAGAAATAAAGTATAAGATCAACTTTTATACAATACTCTGCAACGACAGCCACTTTTATGCTTCCCGTGATATTTTTTAAAACTCATAATTCCTTCTCAAACGAAAAACATAACATATCATTGAAATGAGAATATATACACTGAAGTGACAAAAGTCATGGGATAGCAATATGCATATTTTCAAATGGCAGTAGCATCGCATAGAACAGGTATAAATGCGCAGTGCTTTTACAGAGCTTTCATTTCTGTTCAAGTTATTCATGTGAAGAGGTTTTAACGTGATGATGACCGCACGACGTGAATTAACAGACTTTGAACGCGGAATGTTAGTTGGAGCTAGACGCATGGGTCATGCCATTTCGGAAATCGTTAGAGAATTCAACATTCCCAGATCCACTGTGTCAAGAGTGTGCCGAGAGTATGAAATTTCAGGCATAACATCCCACCATGGACAGCGCAGTGGTCGACCGCCTGCACTTAAAGATCGAGACCGGCGACGTCTGCAAAGAGTCGTAAATTCTAACAGACAAGCAACACTGCGTCAAATCACCGTAGAAATCAATGTGGGACGTACAATGGACGTGTCTGCTAGAACTGTGCGGAGAAATTTGGATTTCTTGGGCTATTCCAGCAGAAGACCGACTCGAGTGCCTTTACTGACAGAACGACATCGCTTGCAGCGACTCTCGTGGGCACGTGAGCATATCGGTTGGTCCCTAGATGAATGGAAAACCGTGGCCTGGTCCGATGAGTCACGATTTCAGCTGGTAAGAGCCGATGGTAGGGTTCGAGTGTGGCGCAGACCCCACGAAGCCATGGACCCAAACTGTCAGCAAGGCACTGTTCAAGCTGGTGGTGGCTCCGTAATGGTGTGGGCTGTTTTTTCATGGCATGGACTTGGTCCTCTAGTGCGACTGGACCGAACATTGACTGGAAATGCTTATGTGCAGCTACTTGGAGATCACTTGCAGCCATTCATGGACTTCATGTACCCAAACAACGATGGGATTTTTATGGATGACAATGCGCCATGTCACCGGGCCACAACTGTTCGCAATTGGTTTGAAGAAAATTCTGGACAATTCCAACGAATGATTTGGCCACCTAGATCGCCCGACATGAATCCCATTGAGCATTTATGGGACACCATCGAGAGGTCTGTTCGTGCCCAAAATCCTGCCCCATCAACGCTTTCACAATTATGGACGTCTATCGAGACAGCATGGCTCAATATTCCTGCAGAAGACTTCCAACGACTTGTTGAGTCCATGCCACGTCGAGTTGTTGCACTTCGCCGGGCAAAAGGAGGGCCGACACGATATTAAGAGGTATCCCATGACTTTTGTCACTTCAGTGTATATCAAACCATTTCTAAAAAAAATAAAAAAGGTTGCCACTATTTGTGAATTAAATAATAATAACTTCAAATTTAATGAATCTAATTAATTCAAATTAATTCAAATTCATGGAGAATTGTGTTAACGTAGTTGCTTCTAATACACTAGGTGGCCAAAAGTTATCCGGACACTTTCGAAAATTCACATTTTTACATATAGCTCGAAAAATAAGTGATCAATTGTTCTTTAACTTTAGTCATACAAAATATAGGCTTCACCGAACATTTCCAAGTTGAAGTTAAATTACCCTTGCATTTGGGGGACGATAAGAAGGGGGGGTTGAAAGTAAAACCGCTTTTTGACCATAACTCTTCGAAAATAGCTCGGAATAAGCTATAAATTTCAGTAATTAATTAGCATACTATGTATAATTACAGTACAAATTTTTATGAACGTACCACTCTTACTTCCGAATATATGAAACATTTTTTAAAAAATGGCAATTTTATTTGAAGGGTTTTTGCTCATAACACGCAGAGTTTTTGATCAAACCTTATCAAAACTTCAGGAAAAATGACAAAATACAAGAGAAAGAACATACTAAAACGGTAAATAAAAATATTAAAAATCCGATGAGATATGAACGTTAAAAGGAAATAATTTTTCACGGCGCATGCGCGAACGACAGAAATTTATAACTACAAAAATATTGTAGCCTGGTTTATATTGCATCTTATTTAAAAAGTTTCAGTTGAATATCGTAAAAATTGAAGAAGATATCAGCGATCTAGTGAGCTGTAATTCATTCATTCGCAGACAATACATAAATGGCAAGGGGTTCTCCACAAATAGTGTGGTAACAATTGAGCATTTTCTTCAATGTTAAATTGTATACAGTTTGAAAATTTATATTCGGCATAGAAGTCACATTTCGCCTATTCGGTCAAAAAGACCTTATACGTAGGTGGCCAAAAGCATCCGGACACCCCCTGAAACATTGGTTTTGAACGATGACGCAATCTCCATATATTATTTCTCTAAGCCGAATCCTATACCCGGTCGAAACTCGCTCATTTCTTTATCGAATTGCAAGAAAATTTATGATTTTGAAGCTTATCCCGCAGGCTATTGACGAAAATTAGACCCACCCTCTAAAAAGTGTCGGTTCGTTTTTTATTCGAACTTCAATTTTTGGGCACAAAATTGACTCTATCTAGCGAAATAATTGTCGTATCGTCTCCATTTTGATTTCATTCGAAAGATTAAAAAAAATGCGTTCTTTAGAACGTTTCTCCGCTAGCGCCGCGTAACGAGAATCTCGAAAATCCACGTTTAAGCGACTTATAAGCGATTGAAGTTTGAAAAAGTTAAATTTTTTGCTCAACTGTCAAAATCGTTACATTGTTGCTCAAATCAATTTTAAATGCGACATTTCAAGCCAAGGCTTAGCTAGGTAAACCTTAATTGTAACTTTTATTGTTTCAAAATACTATGGTAGTTTTGCGATAACGTTAGTATTTAGTTTAGTAGTAGCCTTGGGTATTTGATTTTAATATAGGGTATCACTTTTGTAGTAGTTGTAAAAGGGAACGTGTCTTTGATCTCTTTGAAAAGTTGTCAGAACGACGGCAGTAGATGGCGATGTTGTGCAAATGAAGCCAATAAAAATTGTCGTATTAAATTTTAAGTTTAGAGTTTTTTTTTTGCGGAATTCCGCACGGGTCACCTAGTAACCTTTAATTTAAAAATAGCTCTTTGTGGACAGACCCTCACTTTTTATGTATTGTCTGCGAATGAATGAAATACAGCTCACTAGATCGCTGATATCTTTTTCAATTTTCATGATATTCAACTGGAACTTTTTTTATAAGATGAAGTATAAATCAGAGTACAATATTTTTGTAGTTATAAATTTCTGTCGTTCGCGCATGCGCCGTGAAAAAATATTTCCTTCTAACGTTCATATCTCATCGGATTTTTAATATTTTTATTTACCGTTTTAGTATGTTCTTTCTCTTGTATTTTGTCATTTTTCCTGAAGTTTTAATAAGGTTTGATCAAAAACTCTGCGTGTTATGAGCAAAAACCCTTCAAATAAAATTGCCATTTTTTAAAAAGTGTTTCATATCTTCGGAAGTAAGAGTGGTACGTTCATAAAAATTTGTACAGTAATTATACATAGTATGCTAATTAATTACTGAAATTTATAGCTCATTCCGAGCTATTTTCGAAGAGTTACGGTCAAAAAGCGGTTTTACTTTCAACCTCCCTTCTTGTCGTCCCCCAAATGCAAGGGTAATTTAATTTCAACTTGGAAATGTTCGGTGAAGCCTATATTTTGTATGACTAAAGTTAAAGAACAATTGATCACTTATTTTTCGAGCTATATGTAAAAATGTGAATTTTTGAAAGTGTCGGGATACTTTTGGCCACCTATAGTGTACTTGGTATCTTGGGAGTTGGTATGATTTTCGCTCACTATCGCTGATGTTCCGATTTTTCAAAAAGCATTGTTGTAGGTGTTATGCTTTATAAGAAACTAAATTTAAAAGCTTACGCATTATTGTGAATAGTAAACTAAATAACCTGTGAAATTTTAAGACATAAAATGCTAAATTCCACAAATTTTTGAGGTGTTTCAAATATTATTTTTGAACTTGGGGCAAAAATAGTCACATAAAAATTCCCTTTTTGAAACTTACATTTCTTTACACTTTATCTTGTAATAGCATAGAAAACACATCTGATTTCATTATAAAAGATCACACGCGTAAAAAATATTAGTCAGTGTCTTTATATATACTTTACTACACGTTATTTTACTTTTGAAATTTAAAATCTCAAAAATTATGTTTGTTGACATTTGACGTTGCTGAAAGGAGAGAGAGGTACATCTACATCTAATGACAAAAGCCATTAGCCATTTAAAGATTTCAATATTGCAATGCAGTAGAGAACGGTTATTATAATATCGGTTAAAAGAATATCCCGCTTAATATGATATATGATGACCAAATCACTATAATGCGTTCTTTTGATCCCGGATAATAGGATATCCCGCTTATTAGAATATTTTTTTCTGGCAAAAAGGCTATTTCACTAAGCGGTCTCGGCTGTACTGTCTCCAAATTTGCCAAACATCAGATAACATTTGTCGAATAAAGAACATTTTGGAAGGTCCCTGTGACCTCCCACAAGCTCACACCACAGCGCCCCTGCCTTAAAAATAATTATACAATTGTCCATTAACAGATGATACCGAGGTTACTTCCCCATAACCAACCACTTATTGCGTCTTCATAAAATTTTATTCAACTCCCAATAGCAACGGCACGTTATTTCCGATACTGAAACAATTTCGCAAAAAGAAATACCGCTCAGTTATTAAACGAGAATGTCATTCCGAATGATATTTGATACGGTCCGCGAACTATTTTTAAAGAGTCAATCTAAATCGGAAGAAGTCGCAGTCGTAATTAAAATGAAATCCCTTGCCAGCTTACTGGCAATGTTTCTCCAACGTCCCCGGAAATACAGGGAAGAAGATATTTTGCGAAAGCTGGCAGCTGTTATTTAAATTTCAAAAATACTTCAACAATCATTTTGGATCGATAAGTTACTGTTCGTTCTTCTATTTGGCAAAATCTTCAATGACTAAATAATCCAATGGCTGCGAGACGTTTCGTAAGATATTAGTAGTTTTCCGATATTTTTAAAAGCCTGAAGAATTTGTGAAAATGATTTCTCGTTTATGCTACCGGAAAGTTAAGGGAATATTGAAACCAAATTTCAGGAGATGAAGCTTCAATGAATAGAGTATTTGTCAAGAACAGGTTTTTAATAGGCGTTAGTCACAGATTTTTGAGTATCATAACTATAGCGCCATTTTTTAAAAGCAGTATTCAAATTTTCAGTGGTGAACAAATCTAAAATAGTAAAAGATGCAATGAAAGGGGGCAGCGTCATAATTTTTATTTTTTTCATTATTTATTTATTACAATTATTTTCATCACAGTTTAAAAAAATATTTCAATGTAGGGCATTATTTTAGCAAGTTTTAGCTTTCATTGAACTTTGAAAAATAAAAAATAAAAAAATTTTTGAAATAAAAAAAAATTAGCTTTCAAAAGATAGGCAAGTTGTCTCATTATGTCCCTAATGTAAAAAAGTGGTGTATAAAGCGTGGAGTCAGTGGAACATGGCATGAGGTAGAGTGGGACATTAAGAAAGGAATAAGAAAAAAAGTGTATTATGGCAACATATTGTTGTTATTATTATACAATTACGTTTTACACAGAATATTTGAAAACAATTTTCACACAAAATAGTTTTTACAATAAAGCATTTTTCAGAGTTGAAAAATCGTTCTAAAATAATTTTTTGAATAATTGCAAGAAAAAAGTACATTATTCTAAAGAATAAAGTTTTCAAAAAATGGAAAGGTAAGGAGGTAAAATGTATTCTAAAGTTCATTTTAAGCTCTGTACAAACATCGTAAGTTTTCAAGGATTTAGTCTTTAATTAACTACAAGCAATAAGTGTTGGTGATTTCTGTGTTTTATTACTTGTTTGGAGACACAACTCTGAATAATGAATTCAAATTTCGATTCTTGAAAAATATTCAACGGTATTAATATAATACTAGAATTAACCGATAAACACACTATTGAATACATTCTTTAGATTTACGTAAATGTCACTGAAAATGCAGTTTAAATGGAGCCTTATTAAAATTACTGTTCATTTACAATTTTATTTTATATCTTGATGATCTGCAATATACTTGTTTTACATTATTCCTAAATATGTTTACTTACTATGGGTAATGTTAGAGACACTGTAAAACTCTATTCCATTGTACTCCTATCAGCATGTCCCAAAGTATTATGTTTTTATTAAAAGTCAAAAACTTGAACATAATTTACTTACGAAATAAAAGAAACTACACACGTGTAATTAATTAAGATTCAGATTTTTAAACTAAAGCAAAGACTAAACTCAGAAAGTAAAGCATTCATTATTTTCCCAACAATAATGGCGAAAATAAACAACAGAACTGCAGCTATTCTATTCTAGAAGTCAGTAAACTTCGACACACATGAGGACTGCGTACTATGCGCCTTGCCTCCACGGATAGTACAATCTACTTATATTAAAAATTGAGTATCTTTCTAACTATCTTTCTATCTTTCTTTCTATCTTTCTTTCTATCTTTCTATGTCACGCTTATTTCTCCTGAACGCCAATGAACTGAAAGTCGAACCAGGTACCGATAGATAGGTAATTTTTCAAGCTTCTTTAGTTTCAATTGATATAATTATCTACTTATATTAAAAACTGAGTATCTTTCTAACTATCTTTCTTTCTATCTTTCTAACTATCTTTCTATGTCACGCTTCTTTCTCCTGAACGCCAATGAACTGAAAGTCGAACCAGGTACCGATAGATAGGTAATTTTTCAAGCTTCTTTAGTTTCAATTGATATAATTATACGATTTTAATTAGCGAAGATATCAATTAATAAGTAGTCAAGTTTGAAGCGATTAAGCCTAATAAATGATTAAATATGAAATCCATTCTTGCAAACCGTCGTTGCTATGAAACAGTATAATAACAATGATAATGAGAATTTTGAATGAAGGCTTAACTAAATCAAACACGAAACTCATAAGCGGGCCACTTACGTAGAATTTTTATCGCTAGCTACTGGTAATATTTTGAAACATTTATTTGTTGAAGAGCCATCTACTTATATTAAAAACTGAGTATCTATGTCTGCTTTTTTTTCTTTGAGCGACCTGAACTTACTGAAACTTTCCTCACCATCTTGAAGGCGTGAAGCATCTCAATAATTCGAATGATTTTTTTATATAGGAAAAAAGTAAAGGCATGAAGCGTCTGTAAGCGAGCCGCCTTGGCGGGGAGTAGTTTCTTTAAATTTTTTTTCTCACTACTTTCAGGGCACGAAGTGCCCGTGCAACGCCGGGCCACGTGCGTGGTATGTCTTGAAATCGAATA